>AWOL01S0020917.1:4837-67416 GCA_000715115.1 Nicotiana otophora
GGCTGATTTTTGTTGTATAGTCTTTCATGGCAGCATGGTAGCTCGTACCTTATATATATATATTCTTGACAGTCTTGTCGTCCCATGTTATGAATGTTCATAACATTATCTTTCATTGTTAAATGTTCATGATCCATGTCTACCATTTATATTGATCTTGTCGGCCCTTAAAGATAATAAAGAAGGTTAGATAAAATGTACGTTGGTGCTCAGAAAGTATGGCCTGGGTGCTAGTCATGACCCTCCGGCTGGGTCGTGACATTCAATATTCCAATAAACCTTTGCCTCGCGAATGCATGTCTGAAATCTTCAAATATAGTNAGAAAGTATGGCCCGGGTGCTAGTCATGACCCTCCAGTTGGGTCGTGACAAAGTATCTCGTGGACGACCGTAGTATCGATCATGCGATAGATATTTGGCAGAGGAATAGAGTCTTTAGGAAATGCTTTGTTTAAATCTTTATAGTCTATGCACATTCTAAGTTTCTTTCCCTTTTTAGGGACTACGACTACCGTTGCTAACCATTCGGGATATTTTACTTCCCGAATGGATCCTATTTTGAGAAGCTTGTTTACCTCATCCTTGATGAATGCATGTTTTACCTCGGATTGGGGCCTTCTCTTTTGTGTTACCAGGCGGAACATCGGGTCCAAGCTCAGTCGATGTGTAGTGATCTCCGGCGGGATTCCTGTCATGTCTAGGTGGGACCAAGCAAAACAATCCATATTATTGATAAGACATTTAATGAGTTTTTCCCTAATCTCGAGGGTTAACCCCGTACCTAGGTCTACCTTTCGATCGGGTAGATACTCGATCAGTATGACTTGCTCCAGCTCTTCGACTGTTGATTTGGTGGCGTCGGAATCCTCGGGGATTATGAAGGATCGAGGGGTCCAGTAGTCATCGTCCTCATCCGTTCCCTACTTCTTCGACTGAGTCGAGGCTAGTGGTTGTGGTTGCTATTTAGCTTCCTGTTTTCCTTTGGACTCTGATCCCTTTGGTGACGAAAGCGCCGATATCGGTATTACTTTGTTGACCGCGAACATCTCTTTGGCAGCATGTTGTTCCCCATATACCGTTTTTACTCCATCCGGCGTTGGGAACTGGTAAAGGGTTGAGGGGAATGCCCTGATGTTGTCAATCCAGGGTCTTTCGAGCAGTGCGTTGTATCTCATATCGCCCTCGCTCACATGGAATTTTATTTCTTAAATAGTTGTGGCTATATTTATCGGTAGGATGATTTCACCTTTAGTTGTTTCACTCACCATGTAGCCATTGAGAATCCAAGTTGCGCGTACGATCTGATCATGTAGGTCGAGCTGCTCCACGACCCTCGATCGAATAATATTGGCCGAGCTTACTGGATCAATTAAAACACGTTTAACCTGAATTTTATTCATAAGGATAGAGATTACCAAAGCATCATTGTGGGGTTGTGAGATCCCTTCTACTTCCTCATCATTGAATGATAAAGTTCCTTCTGGCACATAGTCTCGAGTTCATTTTACCTTTGTGATTGATACTTTAGTGCGTTTGAACACGGGCCCTTGTGGAATATCGACCCCACCAACGATCATGTGAATCACGTGTTGTGGTTCTTCCTGCTCGTTTTTCCTGTTTGCATTCCTATCTTTGAAATGGTTCTTAGCTCAATCGCACAAGAATTCTCGAAGGTGACCTCGTTGAATAGACGGGCCACCTCCTCCCTTAGTTGTATGTAGTCTTCGGTTCTATGAACATGTGTACCATGGTATTTTCATATTTTATTGGGGTTTCTTTGGGATGGATCGATTTGTAGTGGTCAGGGCCATCTAGCATCTTTGATTCTCCCAATGGCTGACACAATACCTGATGCGTCGATGTTGAAGTTGTATTCTGATAATCGTGGTGCTTCTGTTGGATCGGCATGTTTATCGAAGCCACTTTTGCCCATGAGCCCTCGCGAGCTCTGTCCTCGATCGTTCCTTCGATCATTTCAGATGAGATTGCATCCTGGGCCACTGTTCTTACGATCTGCGTTGTATGGTTGGTATCGATATTTGTTCGACCAGGGTTCTCTGTTGATATCCCTGTGAGTTCTGCCGACTGGCCTGTTTGGATAAACAGAACCGGAAGGGGTCCCCAATTGATCATCCTCGAACATGATCTTTGAGTGGTACCGATTATGTACATCGGCCCAGGTTACCACCGGATATTCAATTAAATCTTGCGTTAGATGTCGTGATGCCACCGAACTTTGTTCGTTCAAACCTTGAGTAAAGGCTTGAACATCCCAACCGTCTGTGACCGGTCGTAGTTCCATGCATTCCATCTAGAACTGAGATACGAATTCCATCAACATTTCGTTGTCTTTTTGTTTCACCTTGAAGAGGTCCGACTTCCTAGTCCCAATCTTTATTGCTCCGGCATATGCCTTTACGAAGGAGTCTGCAAGCATGGTGAAGGAATCGATGGAATTAGGCGGCAAATTGTGGTACCATATCATTGCTCTTTTCGACAAGGTTTCTCCAAATTTATTCAGTAGAACAGATTCAATCTCATCGTCTTCCAAGTCATTCCCTCTTATTGCACATGTATAAGAAGTGACATGCTCATTAGGGTCGGTGGTCCCATTGTACTGAGGAATTTCTGGCATTCAGAATTTCTTCGAAATGGGTTTTGGAGCCGCACTTGGAGGGAAAGGCTTCTATACGAATTTCTTTGAATCCATACCCTTTAGAATCGGCGGTGCCCTCGGTATTTGGTAAACCTGGGAGTTTTATGTCTCTACTTTCTTATCATTTACCTCGATTTTCTTTTCTACCGATTCAATCCGTTTAGTGAGCTCCTCGAGCATTTTCATAATGGAGGGGTCAGTCCCCGATTAATTGGCGTTCAACCTTTTCGGCACAGGCTCGGTCCTATGGACGACTTCTGGTTCGATCCTACTCGGTGTTTGGTGCTGATTTTGTAGTTGTGCTACAATGGCTTGTTGAGCCTATAACATTTCGAATATAAATTAGAGGCTAACTCCACTATCCTCTACGCTCTACCTAACTCGACCACCTGATCGAACTTCCCTACGTATGCTACCTTCGGGAGCAATGCCCAAATTTGCCTTACGGGTGACATGTGAACTGATATCGATGGGATTTTCAATTGGTTCTCCCTGGGGCGGCTATATTGTCATTTTCCCCATGAAATCCAAGGCCGTTATCACCGTGTGTAGGCGCTGCTTGTGAGTTTGACAAGTTTATCCTGAAAATAACGATTCTTACGAGAACAAGTATAAAGAAGTGTGTGTTATCGGAATCCGTATTAAGCAATCACTATTATCCCTGGCCTCTCGGTAGGCGCCAAACTGTTTACCCATAAAATTGGATAACAATTAAACTTATAATGTGGTTCTAAGGACACATGATTTCACTTAATATCAATTTATAAATATGGAGATTAATAATAGAAATAAACTATGAAGTAAAGCAAACCAGTGTTAGAATGGAACTTAGCCCTCAAGGTTGGATACCCTCGAACTGGTTGATGTAACAACAATCAAAATATAACAAGCTGATGAATAATAGTATAAACAAGAAAGAGAATTATATTGCTTTAATATCTGTGAACAATGTGTCCTACAAATGATTAGAACCTCCCTTTAAATAGTAGATGAATTTCACTTATGGTATAATTCTAATTACAGAAGGAAATCCCATGATTAGCTAATTAACCGTTCCCGATTTGATCCATTATGAGATTTATTCCTTGATCCTCGACCAGTCACGGATATCTCGCTTTTCTATTTTTGTGCTATCTTTAATCTTGCTCAATGTTTATCTCATTTGGCTACGATCGCTACTAGCCTCGATCTCGACAGGTACCTCGATTCTGAACTCGATACCTTATCCTCGTGATTTAGTTTGTTCTGTTACGAGGCTATCCTTTAATGCAACCTCCCGGTCTCGATCAAGTAGTAAAATCGAGTGGGCCCGATTTTAACCGTATACACACATACTCCATACTAATTAAAGAGGTTTCATCATAGCAACTGGAAATACTATTGTACAAACGCAGATAAATTTACCTCTTTTGCTCGTATAATAGCAGTAATAAGTAATCAACAGGGCAAACTAGAAGTTCCTTCCTTAGCACCGTCAATTATAAAATCAATGATGTAAGATGACCAATTTAGCTTAACCCCAGATAACATGCAATACAAGAAACATGTATCTCTCTTAGTAATTAATTACTGTATGAACCAGATGTTGAAAATGGGATAGTTACAATAATGTGAGCGATAACATGTGATTCAAAATCAATATGAACAACACTAAAAACTACTCCCTGCGTTTCAATTTATGTGAATCTACTTCCTCTTTAGTCCGTGCCAAAAAGAATGACCCTTTACCTTATTAGGAAATAATTTACCTTTATGGAATGATTTATAGACACACAAAATATATGTGCCTCATTTTACACTGCAAGTTCAAAAGTCTTATCTCTTTTCTTAAACTCCGTGCCCAGTCAAATGAGTTCACATAAATTGAAACGGAGGGAGTATTTTATTATAGTCAACTAGATTTTCAATCAGCTTACAACACGCTTCAGTGTAACAGCATTAAAGAATTCTTGCCAAGCAATTTTAGCTAGCGTTTGGCCATAGATTCCTAAATTTATTCTGAAAAATCTAATTTGGGTGAAGTTTGGTTTGAAGATGAAAATGTGTTTGGACATCTGTTTTGGGTGAAGTTTGGTTTGAAAAAATATGAAACATGACTTATACTCACAAGTTCTAAAAACTATCACAAATACCCAACAGTACCATTATCAATAACATTCATTATATTATCGCAAACCATAATCCTTAACATAAATAATTTTGATACAAAATTAAAATTTTATAATGAACTACATGATACACTATCAGATGACCGAAAAGACGAAGCAACATCATTTTAAAATAATAAATGGTGGGGTCCTTTATAAAATACCAAAAGTTTGAGGCAATTTTTAAAAAATATAATAGTGATATTTTGGCCCAAAACCAGCTATTGAGCTGGTTTTGGGATTTGGAATTTGGGATTTGGCCAAAATAAAGGCAAAATCTATGGCCAAACATGTGTTTGCCAAATAAAACTCAAGTTTATTTTGGCAAAATCTATGGCCAAACGGGTTCTTAATACGAGTGAAGAAAATAGTTTCACAAGTCTTGGACCATCCAACACAATCATTTTCCCCAGAACACGTGTCTATATAACACCCGTTCTTTAACCCTCAAGTTTGAATAGAATATTTTCACAGGTTCTTCAGAACCTTTGTTACCACAAAAGATGAAAAGAGTTCTGAAACCTTGAAACTAAAAGGAGAGTGTACCTTACAGAAGATATTTTTCATACAATCTAGGTATATGATTCTTCCCACAATATAGATGTATCCTTTAGAGCATCATATTTGGACTTTTTTTGTCCCTGAATTTTCCCGGTCTGCAATGGAGACGGGCTCTTCTGCTTTGATCTTTTGGAAGGAGTTGATTGACTCTCCATGGACCTTTTTCTTGCTCTTTTTTCGGTTAGAGACTCTTCTTCGTCGATAAAGAGTTCGTCGACATTGAAATTAGAGTATGATTCAACATCAACCGGTTCTTGTGTGACAGGGTTAGAGGGTTCTTCCTCCTTTCTAAGTCTTTGGCTATGATGAACTAGAGTAGATTTTGATTTGGCCGTGGTTCTAGGGTTCTGTTGGCAAAAACCGAAAGAGGTGTAATTATGAGAATCTAAGATAAGTTCTTCAATATATAGCCTAAAATTTGATGGCTTTGGAACCACTCTGGGCACATTCGAGGACGAACATATGTCTAAATGGGGGAGAATGTCACGACCCGACCGGTTATTTTGAGTAATTTGTACTTCGCTCTGTAATTTGAGGGCATGAGTACCTCTGCATCACGTATTATGACTTGTGTAAATCGTCGGTTTTGGTATTCAGGTTATTCGGAATCCATTTGGAAGAATAAATTTCATGATTTAAGTTTTAAATTAGAAGAGTTGACCAAGTTTGACTTTTTAGTATTTGACCTCGGAAGCGTTTTGCTAGTTCAGTTAGGTCCGTATGGTGATTTTAGACTCAGACGTATGCCCGAAATTGCATTTGAATATTTCAATAAGGTTTCGGTGCTAATTGGCGAAAGTTGGAAATTTGAAGGTTTGGAAAGTTCATAAGTTTGATCGAGAGTTGACTTTGAGGATATCGGATTCAGATTGTGGTTCCGGAAATTGGAATATCTTGATTATGCCATTTGAGACTTGTGTGCAAAATTTGGGTTCATTTCGGGTTGATTTGATATGTTTCGGTGCGAGTTTTGGAAGTTTAAAGTTCATTTAAGTTTGAATTGTGGTACGATTTGTCGTTTCGATGTTGTTATGTGTGATTTGATGCCTAGAGTAAGTCTGTATTATGTTATATGACTTGTTCGAATATTCGGACGGGGTTCCGAGTGGCTCGGGTAAATTTCGAATGAGGTTCAAATAATTTTGGACTAAGTTGAATCTTCTAGGGTTGCTGGTTCTGGTATTCCGCACCCGCGACTGGTGTTGCGCAGGTGCAATGGTCGCAGAAGCAAGACCATGAGCATAGAAGCAAAGATCACTGTTGGGCAGGATGCCACAAATGCAGAGTTTTTTTTGCATATGCGAAGGCGCAGATGCAGACATTTTATCTTAGGAGCGCAAATGGATTGTTGGCGAGGGGCCGCAAATGTGGGAATTTTTGCGCAGAAGCAGGAAAATGATTGCAGAAGAGATGGCTGTTGAGTTTGGGCCTATTCATAGAAGCAAAGGTTGGGTCGCACACGCGAGTCGACAGAAGCGGAAATTAGTCTGCAAATGCGAACAATGCTGGGCAGATTCTATATATTTCGAGGTTTTAGTTCTTTTACCATATTTTGAGATTTGGGGCTCGGATTGAGGAGATTTTTGAAGCAATATTTATCACATGGATTGGTGTAAGTGTTCTCTACTCGTTTTTTATTTTATTTCATGAATCTATCTTCGTTTTAAGCATTTGATTGAGGATTTCAGGAGGACAATTGGGGGGTTTTGTCTAAAGTTTTATGGCATGCATTTTTGAGTTTTGAACATTGGTTCAAAGTCGGTTTTGAGTGAAACTAGTATGGTTGGACTCGTAATTGAATGGGTTATCGGATTTTGTGAGTTTTGTTGGGTTCCGAGGTGCGGTTCCGGGTTTGACGTTTTGGTTGACCTTGGGATTTTGATTAAAGATTCGAGCTTTATCATTTGGAATTATTTTGTTAGGCATTATTTTATGTATTTGGGTTGTTTTTTGCTAGTTTCGAGCTGCTCAGAGGTCGTTACGCGCGGGATGGCATTTTTGGAACATTGTTTGGCTTGCTCGGTATTGGATTTGGCTTGTTCGAGGTAAGTAATACTTCTAAACTTGGTGCTGAGGATATGAACCCCTGAATATACGTGATATGTGTTTGGTGTTGAGGTGACACACATACTAGGTGACGGGCGTGTGGGTGTGCACCGCATGAATTATGACACAGTTGACTCTATGGTACTGTGTAGTGACCTAATCTTTTTTCTATTCATGAAATTTCTATGTGCTATGGTAATTGAGCTGTGATCCATGTTAGAAACTATGTTTAGGCTATATGCTTATCTTGTTGAGACCCACTGAGGTCATTTCTGCTGTTGAGTTATTTGCTTAAATTGCAGTTACATACTCATTCATTTGCATATTATATCTCAGTCTCTGTTTCTATTTATTGATATATTATATCATCATTTTGGGTTAATTTTCATGACATTGTGAGCGCGAGAGACTGTAGAGATTGATGACTGAGTGAGGTCGAGGTCCTGTTTGGGATGATATTTATGGGATCGGGTTGCAAGCCACTATATGCTTTATTGATTCATACTATGATTGGCTTATTATAGAGCTTGGGGTGGATCTACCCCTCCTCAGTCTGCACACCCATAATGAGCGCAGGAACCTACTGAGTGCGATTGCCGAGTGCGAGTGCGAGTGTCGAGAGCGAGTGTCGAGTGATTGGAAGGACTGAATGACTATAAAGACTGAGTGACTGTGAGGATTGAGTGGTTGGGAGGACTGAGTGACCGAGAGAAATGAGTGAATTGATACTCTGAGAGTATGCATAAGGTTTTATCAATGTGTTGCATTACATTCGACATACATCCATAGAGATACATTTTCCTCATGTTGCACGGTATTGCGTCATTCATGACTTCACATACACATTGACATGTCGGCATAGAGATGTACTTTCCTCATGCCATTTGATAATAAAACATCTTACCTGTTGTTAAAAGTTTTTGGGAAAAATCACAATTTTTAAGATTTACTCACATTTTGGTGATTTCAGTAAAAGATTTGGGTTTTCACTGTTATACTTGAAAAGCATGCGGAACTGTGAACGAACTAGGCATTATATCTCGGACCACTTTTATTATATTGTTATGAGTTGTTATTGGCTATTGGTGTTGAACTTTGACTTTTTTCCCAGCTCGTCGCTACTTTCAACCTAAGGTTAGGTCTGTTACTTATTGAGTACATGGGGTCGGTTGTACTCATACTACACTTCTGCACCTTGCGTGCAGATGTTGGATGTTGATGTTGCTGTGTATGGCGGGAGCTAGATTTGAAGATGTACATGTGTTCTGGTCACAGCTGCCTCTTGATGTAAAATACATCAAACAGATGATGTATTTTATTTCATACCAGTTTTGTAAATTCTAAATCTTAGAAGCTTATGGCTTGTACTACCAGTCCCTGGGAATTCTTTGTATAATAGTTCAGTTGTATTACCATTTCTTCTCTTAATGAATCTTATTTGAATTGGTTTATTCTTAACTGTCTTACCTAGCGGGTTGGGTTTGGTTCCATCGTGACTAGTTGGATTTTGGGCCGTGACAAGTTGGTATCAGAGCTTTAGGTTCATAGGTTCTACGAGTCATGAGCAAGTATCTTATAATGACCCGGCCAGTCATTTTGAGAAAGTATGTCCCGTTCGGCGACATAAGGTCTCGAGCAGCTCCGTATTATGTGTTATGACCTGCGTGTGTGATTGAGTTCGGTCTTTGGATGATTCAAGGTCAATTTGGAAGAAGGATCCTAGTTTTGGAGGCTTAAGTGGTAAGGGTCGACCGGAGTTTTGACTTTGAGAAAACGACTCAGAAATGGTGTTTTGAATATTCCAACAACTTCGTATGGTGATTTTGGTCTTAGGAGCGTGTTCGGATGTTGAATTGGAGGTCCATAGGTCATTTTAGCGTCAATTGGCGAAAGTTGGAAAGTTGGATGATTGTTTCAAAATTTGACCGGGAGTGAACTTTTTGATTTCGGGATCGGGTTCCAATTCTGGGAGTTAGAGTAGGTCTATAATATCAATTATGACTTGTGTGTAAAATTTGAGGTCAATCGGACTTTTTTTATAGGTTTCGGCGTCGGATATAGAAGTTTGAAGTTTTAAAGTTCATTAGGCTTGAATCGATGCGCAATTCGTATTTGTAGCATTGTTTGATGTGATTTAATGGCTTGACTAAGTCCGTATGATGTTTGAGGACTAGTTGGTATTTTTGGTTGAGGTCCCGGGGGCCTCGGGTGGATTCCGGGTAGTTAACGGACAAAAATTAGACTTGGAGCGTAGTTGAGCTTTGATGTGTCTAGTGTAATCGCACCTGCGCATTTTGGGCCACAGGTGCGGCACCGCAGAAGCTGACATCGAGCCACAGAGGCATAATTGGGACTGCCCAGCTGAGACCACAGATGGGGTCGTGCCCCCGCAGAAGCAAGCTCGCATAAGCAAGCAAGGGCACCGCAGAAGCAAAAAGCCTGGCAGACTATATTAAACCAAGGGTTCGTGATTTTATCATTTTTGGACATTTTGCGCACGAGACTTGGCGATTTCTTGAGAGCCTTTTTGCGTGAGTTTTTGAGGTATGTCCCTTGTGTTTATTTTTGACCAAAACTCTTGGTTCCCCATTGATTGTTCCACCTAGATTGTGTGTGTTTAAGCTTGAAATTGGGAGTTTGAGGCTAGGGATTTGGAGAGTTTAATTTGGGGATTAGAGTGGCGACTTGGTGTCGTATTTTGGTATGGGTGAAGTCGATATCGAATGGGTGTTCGTATTTTGTGACTTTTACCCGATTTTGAGACGTGGGCCCGTATCGACGTTTTGGGGCGATTCTTCGATTCTTTGCTAAACTCGTAGATTTATGATTTAAATTAGATTCTTGTATTTGTATTCATGATATGTAAATTTGTTTGGCTATATTTGGGCCATTCAGAGTTGGAAAATCGAGGGAAAGGCATCCTTATTGATTGATTGAGCGAGATTTGAGGTAAGTATCTTGCCCAACTTTGTGTGGGGGAATTACCCCTTAGGTTTGAGCCTTTTGTGCTAATTGTGTCATGTGAAGCCTGTGAACACGAGCTGACGAGTACGTGCCCGGGCTTATTTGTGGAAAGTTGACCATTTAGGATTCTTAGCTTCTTATGTTCATTAGATATGAAGTTATTTTTGATATGTTAAATTTCCCATCTACTAGATTCACCCCTACGTGTCTTAATTTGAATTAATTGCTTCATGTTCCACTTTTATTGCCTATTCGACTCTTGTGTTCCTTAACTGAAGTTGTAACCTCTTCGAATGCCATGCTATCTTTTCCTAATTGCTTAACTTTAATGGAAGTTTGTGTATCTCTTTCGTGATTGCTCCACCCTAAATGAAGTTAGTTATCCTTTATCATAGCCGCCTCATCCTTATTTGGAATTACTAACTCGTGTTATCCTCCTTGTTGTCGAATTGTACTTTGTGGAATCATTGTTACATATTATTTCTCCCTTGTTGAGGTATTCTTATTGTGGCTAGTATTCTTTATTGTGTTTATCCTTTGTGAGCTCGTTCTATCGTTTCTTTTTGTTCGAAAGCTCTTGAGTTGACTTACTTATCGTTTCCTGTATATTGTTGTTGTTGATAGTGTACTCGGTTTGTTGAGCCGAGGGCTATTATGATGTTGTGATCTTGGTACGTGTTATTGTTGGGAGGTTTTGTCGGGTGCTTGCACAAGGTTTCTACCGTGTTATTGTTACTATTGATATTTGCACATGTGGCATGACAAGGCGGGTTATATATGGGTTTGTGCATGTGGCGAGACAGGGTGGGAATACTATTATGCGCATGCAGTGAGACAAGGTGGGCATTTACTTTATTATTGCGCACATAGCGAGACAAGGTGGGCTATGTCGAGGATTGATTGGTGATGACTTGAGATGGCCTAGGGGTATAGTTGTTGTTGATATTTGTGTAGTTGCATGCCTAACGCGTGTGAGCTTTACCTTGTGCAAATTGTGGGGATTGTTTCTTATGTGCCGTACATTTCCTCTACTCTTACTCTTTAGCCTGAATTGTGATAGAACACTTGCTCAAGAATACACGTAATTAATCACCCCTATTTGTTTAAGAAGATGGATCCTGATGTTATTGATCAGTCATACATACCCTCATCAACTTGCCTTCTATGTGAGAATTTTTCTGCTGGCACGTGAGTTGTCCGTGCAGTTACCAGTTGGAATGAAGGCATAGGGTGCCAAGTGATTAGGGTTTCCGAATTGGGACTCGTGAATTGTGATTATTTTGAGGTTTGGTACCTCGTAGAGATTATTGGATAAACCTAGTGTGATAGCGGTTATTCTTATCGAGTTGCTACTTGTCTTTCCCTTAATTATTTTCACCGGATTTAAACTATGTTCAACTTACTCTACCGTGTTATTACTTGTTGTGCCTCACTGTTAATTGTTGCCTCTATTTCCTATTGCAAGCACCATGTTATTTTTGTCACCATACGTAGTTTGTAGAGCTATTGTACTCTGTTAGTTTTACACCTATACTTGTCCAGGTTATTTACTCCAGTAGGTGTCTTGATTGATCCTCGTTACTACTCTACTGAGGTTAATCTTGATACTTATTGGGTACCGCTGTGGTTTACTCATACTACACTTCCTGCATATTTTTGTGCAGATACAGATATTTTGGAGTCAATTGATCGCTAGCTAGTTCTACTGATCCTGCTGTGGAGACTCAAGGCAAACCCGCTGGTGCGTTCGCAGGCATCGGAGTCACATTCTGATATTGTACTTGCACTGTTTTATCACTATTTCAAAACAATTGTATTTAGAGGTTTATTTTCTATAAAACTCAATAGATCTTATAACTTGTACTACCGGGTTTTGGGATTGTAAATTCGTATTGGGATTTCTATTTCGTATTTGTCAGATGTTAGTTAAATATTGTTATTATTTCAGTAAATTTTAGGCTTACCTAGTCCCTAAGACTAGGTGTCATCACGACATCATACGGAGGGAACTTTGGGTCGCGACGAGTTGGTATCAGAGCTCTAGGTTCATAGGTGCTACGAGTCATAAGCAAGTTTTGTAGAGTATTGCGGATCGGTACGGTGATGCCTGTACTTATGTTTGAGAGGCTACAAAACTATTAGGACAGTTTCACTTCCTTCAATCCTGTCGTGTGAGTTTATTGATCATAGAGTTTGAGTTTTTATCATTATATTCTCTCATAGATGGTGAGGACACGAGCTGTAGTTACTGATGACACCGCCCCCGGAGCAGGTGTCGCTAGGGCCAGAGGTAGAGGCCGAAGAGGAGCACGTGTCGCCGCTAGGGCACCTACCAAAGCAGCAGTTGAGGAGCCGCCAGTAGCTCCATTTGGGGGATAGGTACCGGAGGCACCTGCTATTACCCCTAGATTCCAGTAGACTATATCATAGTTCCTGAGCATGCTTTGTACATTGGCTCAGGCAGTGTTGATTCCGGTTACACCAGCTACGTCATAGAACATGGGAGGAACTCAGACTCCCATCGCCCGTACTCCAGAGCAGCGAGTCCACATTGGTGAGGTTCCAGGTGTCATGGCGACTCAATATGTGGTCCCAGTTCAGCACATGGTTGGGGCCGCAACATCTAAGGAAGAACAACTTATACTTGCAAGGTTCAAGAAGTATGACCCTCCTACTTTCAGTGGCTTGGATTCAGAGGGTGCACATGGTTTTCTAGAGAAGTGCCATTGTATCCTCTGCACTATAAGTATTGTGGAGACGAGTGGAGTTGCTTTTTCTACGTTCCAGCTTAGAGAAGGGGCCTATCAGTGGTGGCGAGCATATGAGTTGAGTAGTCCGACCGAGGTAGCTTCACTCACTTGGACTCGGTTTTCAGATATGTTTTTGAGGGAGTATATCCCCCAGAGTCTAAGAGATGCATGGCGCGCGGAGTTTGAGCAGCTGCGCCAGGGCACTATGTCTGTGTCAGAGTATGCCGTCAAATTCAGTGATTTTTCCAGGCATGCACCTGCTTTGGTCTCTTCAGTTAGAGAGCGAGTTCGTAGATTCATTGAGGGGCTCAGACATGATATCCGATTCAGCATGGCTTGGGAGTTCGAGTCAGATGTTCCATTTCAACAGGTGGTGGGGATTGCCCGCTGATTCGAGGGCATATGGGATCAGGAGAGAGAGGACAGGTGGGGCCAGGAGAGAGAGGGTCGGTGGGGCCGGGAGAGAGAGGATTGGTGGGGTCAGGAGAGAGAAGACAGGGAGGCTGGGAGGTCTCGCAGACCACAGAGATCTACTAGTCCTTATTTTGGAGGCAGGTGCGGCATTGTAGAGGTTTTGTGTGTCAGCCAGTTCAGTTTGCACTTCAGGATCCGCATGGTGTTTCAGGTACACATAGGTCTCAGAGTACCTGTACCGCACAGTTTCCACAGCCACAGCAACAGCGAGGTTGCTTTGAGTGTGTAGATACCAGCCACATGGTGAGAGAGTGTTCCAAACTCCAGACATATATATCACAGTGGGTTATTCATGCTATGAGTTCGGTTCTGGCTACTGATATCCCTGCACCGCCAGCTTGGGGTACATGTTAGACGAGTAGAGGGCACCCAAGAGTGGGAGACCTAATCCGTTGATGTGATTCCTATAGGAGGTTTGAATCAGCTGCACCAAATGATATAGTATAGGTATGGTTTCGATTTGTTATAGAGGAGCATCATTCGTATTTTGTTTCGGTTCTGCTTATCAGGGTAAGTCCTCTTATTTTTACTTCACCTATGGGTGCGTGTTATGATTTAGTGCTCTGCTTATATGTTTAGCCCTGTTGGGAGATTGTATAGTGGTAGTCTGTGTCAACCGTTTGCTTTTACTCATTTTGGAGAGTTATGAGACTAGGGGTGACTTTGTGTTCCTCATTTTGGTAGTTTTGATGTAAATTCTGGGTGATGGGTTACGACTTGTGATTTAGATGCTCTACCGGTGTGAGAGTTCAATATGTGTTGTGACGTTGTTAGCGGAATCGAATTAGTGGAAGGTTTCGGTTAGTATGATGTGTATCCTACTTGTGATTTAGTGTTAAGGATGAGATCCTTGTCATTTTTTCACATGTTTTGATTCTTCATTGTGGGGTTGATTCGTACGATGACACTGATAGGGAGTTGTGTCTGTCGTGCTTGTTTGATATTTCTCTTATGTGTCCCTCCTTGCATATTTAGGTGTATTAGTGCCGAACTTACTGGGTTTTAGCTTGCGAGGTGTGTGCCAGGTGGCGTTAGATATAATTTGTTAATTTAGGTTAATAATTATGAGGTCTTCATGTTTATTGCATCGTTGTCAGTGTTGTGAAGATTTGAAACAGGGTTCTAAAGGAAGTGAGGCTAATTGCCGGTGCTGGACTTGGTTATGGGTAGCTGCTGTGACTAGGGTTGTTATTAAGGGCATATGTGTGATGTGTTACATCGTGTGGTTGTGCCCTGTGGGCGTAGGCATAAGTTTTCGCAACCGGTTGAGGTGGGTACCGTGTGTTGATGCGGGAATCGGGTCTTTTGGGAATGATTAGATGATGAGGAATTTGCTTCTAAGGCTTATTGGTATTGGCGGAAGGGACAAATATCAGTTGAGATGGTGCTATTCTTCCTATGTGGATTAGGGTGACGTGGGATCATCCGCGGGTGTATGTAGGACGAATACATTCACTGATTGAGGATTTCTGGACGATTCTTGGCACGTTCGAGGACGGACGTTTGTTAAAGAGAGGGAGGATGTAATGACTCGGCCAGTCATTTTGAGAAAGTACGTGTCGTTTGCGGCATAAGCTACCGAGCAGCTCTGTATTATGTGTTATGACCTGCGTGTGTGATCGAATTTGGTCTTCGGATGATTCGGGGTAAATTTGGAAGAAGGATCTTAGTTTTCGAAGCTTAAGTGTTAACAGTCAACCGAAGTTTTGACTTTGAGAAAATGACTCCGAAATGGTATTTTGAAGATTCCAACAGCTTCGTATGGTGATTTTGGTCTTAGGAGCGTGTTCGGATGTTGCATTGGAGGTCGGTAGGTCATTTTAGCGTCAATTGGCAAAAGTTGGAAAGGTTGATGATTTTTGGAAAGTTTGACCGGGAGTGAACTTTTTGATATCGGGGTCGGATTCTTATTCTGGAAGTTGGAGTAGGTCCGTAATATCAATTATGACTTGTGTGCAAAATTTGAGGTCAACCAAACTTGTTTTGATAGGTTTCGGCGTCGGATGTAGAAGGTTGAAGTTTTAACGTTCATTGGGCTTGAGTCGATGCGCAGTTCATATTTTAAGCGTTGTTTGATGTGATTTAAAGGCTCGACTATATCCGTATGAAGTTTTAGGACTGGATGGTATTTTTGGTGTAGGTGAACTCAATATCGAATGGGTGTTCATATTTTGTGACTTTTACCCGATTCCAAGATGTGGGCCCGGGATAACCTTTTGGGAAGATTTTTCGATTCTTTGCTAAAGTAGTAGATTTATGATTTAAATTAGCTTCTTGTAGTTGTATTCATGATATGCAAATTCTTTTGGCTAGATTTGGGCCATTCGGAGTTGGAAAATCGAGGGAAAGGCATCCTTATCGATTGATTGAGCGAGATTTGAGGTAAATATCTTGCCTAACTTTGTGTGGGGGAATTACCCCTTAGGATTTGAGTCTTTTATGCTAATTATGTCATGTGAAGCTTATGTACGCGACATGACGAGTATGTGCCTGGGCTTGTTTGTGGAAAGTAGACCGTTTAGGATTCTTAAGTTCTTATGTTCATTAGATATGAATTTGTTTTTGATATGTTAAATTTCCCATCTACTAGATTCACCCCTACGTGTCTTAATTGGAATTAATTGCTTCATGTTCCACTTTTATTGCCTATTCAACTCTTGTGTACCTTAACTGAAGTTGTAACCTCTTCGACTGCCATTCTATCTTTTCCTAATTGCTTATCCTTAATTGAAGTTTGTGTATCTCTTTCGTGTTTCCTCCACCCTAAATGAAGTTAGTTATCCTTTATCATAGCTTCCTCATCCTTATTTGGAATTATTGACTCACGTTATCCTCCTTGTTGTCGAATTGTACTTTGTGGAATCCTGGTTACATATTATTTCTCCCTTGTTGAGATATTCTTGTTGTGGCTAGTATTCTCTATTGTGTTTATCCTTTGTGAGCTCGTTCTACCGTTTCTTTGTGTTTGAAAGCTCTTGAGTTGGTTTACTTGTCGCTTCCCGTTTATTATTGTTGTTATTAATGGTGTACTCAGTTTGTTGAGCCGAGGGTTGTTATGATATTGTGATCTTAGCACGTGTTATTGTTGAGAGGTTTTGTCGGGTGCTAGCACGAGGTTTCTGTCGTGCTATTGTTACTATTGATATTTGCACATAAGGCGTGACAAGGCAAGTTATATATGTAGGTTTGCGCATGTGACGAGACAAGATGGGAATAATATGATGCGCGTGCGGCGAGATAATGCGGGCATTTACTTTATTATTGCGCACGTGGCGAGACAAGGTGGGCTATGTCGGGGATTGATTGGTGATGACATGAGATGGCCTCGGGGAATTGTTGTTGTTGATATTTGCATAGTGGCGTGCCTAACTTATGTGAGCTTTACCTTGTGCAATATGTGGGGATTGTTTCTTATGTGCCGTACATTTCCTCTACTATTACTCTTTGGCCTGCATTGTCATAGAATACTTGCACAAGCATAAACGTAATTAATCACCCCTATCTGTTTAAGAAGATGGATCCTGATGTTATTGATCATTCATACGTACCCTCGTATACTTTCCTTCTATGTTAGAATTGTTCTATTGGCACGTGAGTCGTCCGTGCAGTTACTAGTTGGAATAAAGGCATAGGGTACCAAGTGATTAGGTTTTCCGAATTTGGACCCATGAATTGTGATTATTTTGAGGTTTGGTACCTCGTGGAGATTATTGGATAAACCTGGTGTGATAGCGGTTATTATTATCGAGTTGCTACTTGTCTTTCCCTTAATTATTTTCACCGAATTTAAACTGTGTTCAACTTACTCTACCGTGTTATTACTTGCTGTGCCTTGTTGTTAATTGTTGCCTCTATTTCCTATTGGAAGCACCGTGTTATTTTTGTCATCATGCGTAGTTTGTAGAGATATCGTACTCTGTTAGTTTTACACTTATACTTGTCTAGGTTATTTAGTCCAGTAGGTGTCTTGACTGTCCCTCGTCTCTACTCCACTGAGGTTAGTCTTTATACTTACTGGGTACCATTTTTGTGTACTCATACTACACTTCTGCACATTTTTGTGCAGATACAGATATTTCGGAGTCAGTCGATCGCTAACTAGTTGTACGGATCCTACTGTGGAGGCTCAAGGCAAACCTGCTGGTGCATTCGCAGGCTTCAGAGTCACCTTCTGATATTGTACTTGCACTGTTTTATCTCTATTTCAAAATAGTTGTATTTTGAGGTTTCTTTTCTAGCTAACTCAGTAGATCTTATGACTTGTACTACCGGGTTTTGGGATTGTAAATTCGTATTGGGATTTCTATTTCGTATTTGTCAAATGTTAGTTAAATATTGTTATTATTTCAGTAAATGTTAGGCTTACTAAGTCCCTAAGACTAGGTGCCATCACGGCATCATACGAAGGGAACTTTGGGTTGTGACATGTCTAGTATAGTCTTGCGGATCGGTATGATGACGCCCATACCTATCTTTGAAAGGCTACATGCATTTAGGATAAACTCCACATCTTTCTTTCCTTATCATGCGGCATTGATACAACTTGAAGCGTAACTCTTTGAATTCCTTCCACGCACTCGTATGCGCATGTGAGCTCTCGGTATCAACTGTGCAACGTTAGCTTGTGGATTCTGTGGATGAGGTGCAAGATATGTTTTTGTGTTTTTGTGGGTCAGGCTGGAGGACTCGAGGCCCGATTTGGACCGCAGCTTAGGCCCGGTAGTTTTAGTTGTGTGAGCATATGCTTTTAGACTTCTATGTCCAGTGGTGTCCCTATAAGTGGGACTTGTGGCTTGGTGAGTGGTTGGATGGCTATATGATGAGTAAGATGTGACTGCGAGATGTGTTCAGATGGTTTGAATGTGACAGGAAGAGTCTGCTTGAGATCGGAGAAGGACTATTGGATGCTCGATTTCTGTGGATGTGTCATACAATCTTGAGTTATGAAGAATTTTGAGAGATTCTTTCATGTTATTTCATTGTGGAACGAAGTACATTTTCATGTCCTGTTGATTAGTTCAGACTCGGGGAGATTAAGTGATTGCGTAGTAGTTGTGGATGTGAAAGGGTATAGAGAGATGTCAGTTTGAGGCTAAGCAGGTGGGTTATCACATGCGTTGTAATCTACGGATGTGTGATCCTTGTGATGTTGTGTGGAGGCTTTCTTTTTTACCAGCAGGTATAGGTGTTGCGATTTGAGTTTGGATTGGTTGAGAAAGTTGACCTGACCGTCACGAGGATGAATGCAAGTTTTGTAGGTGATTTGTGTTACACGAGCTTATGAAGGATTTAGTTGAATCTCATTGCGATATTATGGCAGTAATAGGGTATGGTTATTGTAAGTTATTAGATATTTTATTCCATGGCTTCGAGCAAAGTGGGGGAGTCTGCTATCGACAATTTGACTGCATGGTTACGTGTTGTATTAGTTTCGGTCTGAGGCATACTTATGGATCAGTTATGACTTGCAGAGGTTGATTTGGAGGACGACATAAGCAAGAAAATTTTTTGATGCATGGTGTATTACACTTTATGGGTATATAGAAATCATGGAATAATTTGAATGGTTATTCGTGAGGGATGTAGTGCACAAGGAGTAGGAATTTACTCGGTTGCTTAGAGGTGTGGATTACTTCTTTGGGTATTATGGTGCTAATGGGGCACGGGTCATTCGGCCCGTTGGGTGGTGCAATTGAGATTTCAGCAGAGTAGATGACTCGCTAGAAGGTTCTAAAGGATTCAAGATTTATATATAACAACTGAGAATTTATTCGGATTTGTATATGGCAAGATCTGGGATCTACGTTGGATGGTGTCGAGATTCGCGGTATTTCTATATCACTGTGGATTCTACATTTCAGTATCAGGAAGGTGAGGGAAACGGCTTTAGATTCACAGAAGGTCACTTCAGAGTGGGTCTCTCGGTTGTGGTACTTTTGGGGTGCTTAAGAGGGAATACATTGGCTTATGGGCATGAGGGTAGTGTGGTTTTATGCTAGGATCTCTTATGGTGGGCTTTGGGTAAGGATCGTGGTGTTCTGGCAAGGAGAAGTGTCAACTCGAGGTTAGTTTTGAAGGAACTCGGAGAAAATAGGACAGCTTGGTTGTAGGTTGGATCAGCACGGTAATGGATATGATCGGTTCTTTTTGTTCTTATGATGAGGTGAGGCTCTACGGGTGTTTTTTAGCAATACTCTTTGATTTGGCAACCTGCGTGGGTAGATTAAGTTAGAGAGGTTCAGTTCTGATGTTTCGGTTATGTGGAAATAGGTTTGGAAAAGTACTCTATGGTTTCTACCACGGCTTGAGACGGATAATTCCTATCGGCGTGAGGAGCATGTTGAGTATTGTGATTTTCTACTGGATGGGATCCAGTGAAAGGTTCCTAGCTAATTGAGCATGTAGTTTGCTTGTGACTCAGAGTTGATTATGAAATTCTCGTACCTTTCATATGATGGCATGATAGATGTGGTGTGTTGTGTGGGATTGAGATTTGCATGTGCAAGGTCACGGGTCAGGTTTGAAGTGAAGGTCATGAATTCTTAAGCAACATGGACTGTTTTCGATGACTAGATTAATGTTATTACTACTTGGTACTGCCTGAGAAGGGTGCGTATTTCAGAAGGCACACTATGTTTTGACTTACGGATGCTTAATTGATATTAAGGTACTCGCCTAGTTGATCGACTGTTGATATTCAGATTTTGCTATGTGGCATGGAAAAATTATAGAAGTATTCCTCGTGGGAGGATCATGTATGAGAGATATGTTAGACATTCGGGTGGTGGAGCTGGGATCAAATATGGTGACTCGTGTGTTCTATGGATCTGGATACTGGGAGTTCTCATAAGCAGACTATTTCATGGTTGTGGACTGTAATAATGTGGCCAAAGCTAGCCCTATGATGGTATGCGTTATGGTTAGGTCACTGTGGACTTTCGGAGGGTTATTTATCTATTTGTGGATGACGAGAGTTGATTTGGGGCCCATTGGTAGGCCCAATTAGGATGTGCATTTTACACCGGGTCGGAATGGTTGATTGCACCTTGGTTATGGTCTCCCAAAATCCCCTAAAGGCCGTGATGGCGCCCAATGTCGTCATCAGACAAACCAACAATGAATTATCGACTTAATTACTCATTTTACAAATTCTGAAATCATAAATCCCATTCAATAAATAAGATAAACATCGGGTACTCGTAGGAGCCAGTGAATTTTCTTTATAAATTTCCATATAAAGTACAAATTACAAGATAAAATGATAATAATTGCGTGAACTACAATAATGAACATCCAGTAGGAACCCCCAAAACTCGGTGTCACAAGTGCATGAACATCTTCCAAGAAATATAATAAAATACAATATTTGTCTGGAATACAAGTTCAACATGAGAAT
Organism: Nicotiana otophora; assembly: GCA_000715115.1. Classification (NCBI taxonomy): domain Eukaryota; kingdom Viridiplantae; phylum Streptophyta; class Magnoliopsida; order Solanales; family Solanaceae; genus Nicotiana; species Nicotiana otophora. The sequence goes on from AWOL01S0020917.1 coordinate 25,832, forward strand.
GTAAATAACTCTTATGGAGACTCTGTATGCTGCGGATTGTAACATGGAATACAGCTCAACATAAAGTTCCCACAATAGCAGCGCCTCTGCGCCCAAAAGACCACCATGAATATATATATATATATATATATATATATATATATATATACCTGCACAAAAAGTGCAGCAAGTGTAGTATGAGTACGTAAATTAACACGTACCCAGTAAGTATCTAGCCTAATCCCTGAGAATTAGTGACTAGTGGTCGAAATCGACACTTACTAGTGGTCCAATAAATCAAGTACAATAGAAAGTAAACAAGTATGAGGCATAGTAAAAATAGTGTAAACAAAGTTAAGCACGTGGTACGATCCTACTCTGAACAGTAAACGCAAGCCCTCAATTATCGGTCACCTCCTCAACCAGAGTATATATGAAAAATCGTCCCCACCAGATAGATCGTCACAACTTAAATCAGTAAAACTCACGGCCCTATCCCATGATAATGTGTTCACTGCCGAGGCGAACAGCCTGATCCCATAAGAGTATTTATAGAAACGCCGAGGCGTACGACCCGATCCTATGATAATGTGTAAACTGTCGAGGGTCGAATGGGACTAACCATATATACATCTATTATACTGCCAGGGCGAACGACCCGCTTCCATAAGAATATGAAGCTTTAACGAGTCCTTAACCCAACTCACGAAGATATGTGTGAGTTATGAAATGTAAAGAGGCTTTTCAATAAAAACGCACAACGCGCGAGAATTTCATAATGGAAAACACAATTATTTCACAGCTAATCAAGTAGCTCATCAAATCTTTACAATAGCGAGCCTATCACTCTACACAAGCCTAGTCTCAGATCGCAACGCGAAATAAGGGAATTATACAGGCAAGGATAACTCAAATATTATAATTAAAGGATGGAGTGAACCTAAGTCTACCCCGACATAATTAGGAACTCCAGCATATGCACGATCACGCGTCACCTCATATGTGCCCAACTCTCACAACATGTAGCATACAACAAGAACAGCACCTACGGGGTAAATTCCCCCTCACAGAGTTAGACAGGAGACTTACCTCGCTCCAAAGTTCCATAACCGACTCCAATGCCTCTCTAACTCTTTAATTCAAAGCCAAACGATCCGAAACTAGTCAGACAATGTGCAAATCATTAAAAATATACTCCAATGCTTATAATTAATCAATTTATAACAATTCACAACTCCGCTCGAAAAGTCAATAAAGTCAATCCTCGGGCTCACGTGTACGGATTTCGAAAATTTTCAAAGATAACTTTGCCCATAACGTCACTAACTCAAAAATATAATTTATCCAAAATTCCATGTAAAGTTTCATGGTAAATATCCAAATATACCAATTTCTACGTTTTCTGCCAAAATTCCAAATTTCTACTAATTTTCATGTTTAAATCCATATAAAAACCATGTATTTAACTCACAATATGTGGGAACTACTTACCTTGACATGGATGATGAAAATCTTCCCTCCAAGAGCTCCAAACATTGCCCAACCAAATAAAAAAATGAGAGAAATAGCCTAGGTCTCGGATTAAAAGTACCCCACTGCCCAGCGACTTTCGCACCAGCGGACCATTAGCCGCACCTTTGCACAAATCCATCATAGGTGTGGTACTCCCTAAGCCCAGGCAAATCTGCTTCTGTGAACCAAATTCCGCTCCTGCGCACTCGCACATGCGGAACCCTTCCGCTTTTGCGACTCCAATCTTGCCCAGCTCCTTCCGCTTTTGCGATCACTTTTCCGCATCTGCGACTTCGCAGGTGCGGAATGTTCCTTGCACTTTTGCCCCCAGGTCCCTTCCACCAAAATCGCATATGCGATGGTACCTACGCACCTGCGTGACTGCACCTGCGGCCACTTCCCAAGTAGGTGTGATTGCACCTGATCTCAGCTGCCTCAGAACTTCTTCCAAGTCCAAACTCGATCCATTTTCAATCTGATTCGCACTCGGGCCGCCCGAGACCCCATCCAGCCATACCAACGCATCCCAAAATATGACATGAACTTAGTCAAAGCCTCAAATTATGCCAAAAAACATCAAAACTATGAATTGACGATCGAAACCTTTCTTTAAACTTTCAAACATTCAAACTTTGTCGAACGCGTTCGCGTTATGCTTAAACATCCCAGAATGATGCACAATTTCGCGTGCAAGTCACAAATCACAATACGAACCTATTCCAAGGCTCGAAACTTCAAATGGATATTGATAACAGCAAAATTCATTTCAAATCAAACTCAAGAAATTCTTAAACTTCCAAAATGCCAACCTTTCATAACAGACGCTGAAATGCTCTCGGACCACCCGATACTCAACCCGAACATATGCTCAAGTCTGAAATCATCTAACAAACCTATTGCAACCTTCAAATCCCCATTCCAATGTCATTTATTCAAAAGTCAAACTTTAGTCAACTCTTCCATCATAAAGCTTCCGAATTTAGAATTTTTCTTCCGAAAGCACTCTGAACTTCCTTAAATTCAATTCCGACCATGTGTACAAGTCATAATACATAAAATGAAGCTACCCAAGGCCTCAAACCACCAAACGATACGCTAAAGCTTAAAACGATCGGTTGAGTCGTTACATTCTCCCCTAGTTAAACATACGTTCGTCCTCGAACGTGCTAAGAACTGCTCCAGAGTTGCCCAAAATCTCTGTTTAACACCTCATGTACCTATCCGTGCCACCATAACCCACGTGAACACATTAGCTCGAGCCAGACTGAAGATCCTCCCTAAAGCCTTAGCTAACAAGATTTAGAACCAAATTCCAACATTCGGAGTTCTCCACGAGACCGGATTCTAACATATGAACACCGCATCAATCCCTACACACTGTACCAAAACCTGATCATGCAACTATGATGAAATCACACCATGCACCACATAAGTTGTCTGCCTATAATAACCTCCTCCAAGCATAACAACTGCAAATTCATTGACCCGATGCTTGTAGTATAAAACAGCCGAATTCTGGAAAAGAACTACCCAGCCGCATAATGAATAAAACAGCCGAAAAGAAGCCGTGAACCCTTCTCAGAGAATGAGAAATAAAATACACAAGAATAGATATAGGGAACTGACTCAACATCTTGTTGTTGCAGCATGCAACCCGATCCAATTATGATACTGTTGCGGCATGCAACCCGATCCAAACATGACACTGTTACGGCGTGCAACCCGATCCACACAACATACCTGTGGCGGCGTGCCGCCCGATCCAAATAATGTATTTGTGGCAGCATGCCACCCGATCCAAACATAACAATCAGTAAGGAAACACCTAAGAAGTCGAAATGCTTATACTTACGCAGTGCCCGAATATTGACCACAGGCACGCCAAGTGCATAATACAATCCTTGGGAGATGTATAGCTCCATATGCTACAAAACCCAAGCACGACTAAGGTGCAATAAATGACCTGCATCTCGAGAGCCATCTTGTTCATAACACACCACAAGCTACACGGTATCACAACACATGTGCGAATAATCAAGTCGTCTCACAACATGGCATAATATAGTATTACATAGAATAGCTGACGACGGAAATAACATCCAACGCCTGAAGACTTCTCTGTAAGCAATGCTATGCCGAATGAACACATCCGATCTGATGTAGAGCACACATTCACATTAGACCCACCAACGGACCCCAAGCTGATTCCGATCATCCCATACTGGGCCAACAACCTTTCAAGGATCCACAATAACCCTATTCATGATGAACACGAGCAACCGTCAATCGGAGTATACATGGAAAATGGACCCCACCAGATAGATCGTCACAACTCAAATCAGGAAAACTCACAAATACGATGGCTTCTTGCCAAATATTACGCACGACGTTGCCGAGGCAAACGGCTCGATCCCATAAGAGTATTTATAGAAATATCGAGGCGTACGGCCCGATCCCATAAGAGTATTTATAGAAATGTCGAGGCGTACGACCCTATCCCATGATAATGTGTTCACTGCTGAGGGTCGAACGACATGAACCATAGATGCATCTATTATAATGCCGAGGCGAACGGCCCGCTCCCATGAGAATATGAAGCTTTAACGGGTCTTTGACCCCACTCACGAAGATACGTGTGAGTTATGAAATGTAAAGGAGCTTTTCAATGAAAACGCACAACGCGCGAGAATTTCGTAAGGGAAAACACAATTATTCCACGGCTAATCAAGTAGCTCGTCAAATCTTTACAATAGCGAGTCTATCACTCTACGCAAGCCTAGTCTCGAGACACAATGCAAAATAAGGGAATTATACAGGCAAGGATAGCTCAAATAATACAATTAAAGCATGGCGTGAACCTAAGTTTACCCGGACATAATCAGGAACTCTAGCATACTCACAGACACTTATCACCTCATACGTGTGCAACTCCCACAACATGTAGCATACAACAGGAAAAATAGCTACGGGGTAAATTCCCCCTCACAAGGTTAGACATGAGACTTACCTCGCTCCAAAGTTCCATAACCGGCTCCAATGCCTCTCTAACTCTTTAATTCAAAGACAAACGATCCGAAACTAGTCAAACATCATTCAAATCAATACTCCAATGCTTAAACTTAATCGATTTATACCAATTCCCAACTCCACTCGAAAAGTCAATAAACTCAACCCTCGGGCCCACATGCTCGAATTTTAAAACTTTTCGCAGATAACTTTACCCATAACACCACGAACTCAATTATATAATTTATCCTATATTCCATGTTCAATTTCGTGGTAAAAATTCAAAACTACCAATTTCTAGATTTTCTACTAAAATCCCAAATGTCTACTAATTTCCATGTTTAAATCCATATATAAACCATGTATTTAACTCACAATATGCGAGAATTACTTACCTTGACATGGTTAATGAAAATCTTCCCTCCAAGAGCTCCAAAAATCGCCCAATCAAATGAAAATGTGATAGAAATGGTCTAAGTCTCGAATTAAAAGAATCCCACGGCCCAGCGACTTTCGCACCAGCGGACCATTAGCCGTACCTACGGCTCCGAACCTACGGACAAATCCATCGCTGGTGCGGTTCTCCCTAAGCCAATGAAAATCCGCTTATGCGGACCAAATTTCGCTCATACGCGACCACTTCTTCAGTCCAACCTTCGCTCCTGCGCACTCGCACATGTGGAACCCTTCCGCTTCTGTGACTCCAGTCTTGCCCAGCTCCCTCCGCTTCTGCGATCATTTTTCCATATCTGCGACTTCGCAGATGCGGAATATTCCTCGTACATGTGCCCCCAAGTCCCTTCCACCAAAATCGCACTTGCGATGGCACCTACGCACCTGCATGACCGCACCTACGGCCACTTCCCACGCAGGTGCGATTGCACAGGATCTCAGTTGCCTCAGCACTTCTTCCAAGTCAAAACGCGATCCGTTTTCAATTCGATTCGCACCCGGGGATCCTGGGACCCCATCCCACCATACCAACGCATCCCAAACGCATGACACGAACTTAGTCAAAGCCTTAAATTATGCCAAATAATATCAAAACTATGAATCGACGATCGAAACCTTTCTTTAAACTTTCAAACATTCAAACTTTGTCGAACGCGTCCGAATTAATCTTAAACATCCCAGAATGATGCTAAATTTTGCGTGCAAGTCAGAAATCATGATACGGACCTATTCCAAGGCTCAGAACTTCAAACGGACATTGATAACACCAAAATTCATTTCAAATCAATCTCAAGAAATTCTTAAACTTCCAAAAGGCCAACCTTCCATAATAGATGCCGAAATGCTCCCGAACCACCCGATACTCAACCCGAATATACACCCAAGTCTAAAATCATCTTACGAACCTATTGGAATATTCAAATTCCGATTCCGAGATCGTTTACTCAAAAGTAAAACATTAGTCAACGCTTCCAACTTAATGCTTCCGAATGTAGAATTTTCCTTCTGAACTTCTTGAATATCGACCCATGCGTACAAGTCATAATACATGAAGTGAAGTCACCCAAGGCCTTAAACCGTCGAACAACACACTAGAACTCAAAATGACCGGTCGGGTCGTTACATGCATACTGTATTATTTGCTTCTTTATGGCTCTGACCATGCACTTTGTGTACTTGATGTCAAGTTGCGTGTGGTTATTGATTTGGAGCATTGTGGCTTGGGATATTTCATATGGACCAGTGTTTGAATGGGGTCACACATTGTAGTAGAATTATGTTGAGATATGATCCCTTGTGTTAGATTAGTGTGTCTTGGTTTTACTATGTATGATGGGTTCATAGCACTGCGGTTGTGGTGGTACTTGTTGAGTTTGCAGGATGGTCCTCTCATTTGAGCAATTTCTTATTTTTTGGTGCATTTGAATTGTTGCTTATTGGTGCATGGATTGCATGGTTTGTGGATCCAGGTTGAATTGGTGCGGCATGTCAGTAGGGTGGCTGTATTTGATAAGATGAAGTCGTCAGACCTATAATGGGTGCTATCGGATTTGATTGCGGTATATTCGGAAGGATTATGTCGTTGATCAGCAGTATGCGAAGGTTTTAGAACGGGGTTTCGATCGATATGAGGTTTATTACTGATATTAGGTTGTTTTGAGCAGCTACTTTGATAGAAAGTTATGACTATGAGTATTGGAGTTATGTGGTATATCATGTGATTGGGTCTTGGGTTATGTTTATGGCTTGATGTAGCTTGTTCAGGCTTATACACTGTGTAGATGCGAGATTCGGTTCTTATAGGAATTTCGGATGTTGGAAATTGGGTTCCAAGGTTTATAGGCTAAGGTTGAATTAAGGATCTTCAGTTAGGTCATGTCGTTAGGCTTATATGGATTATGGTGATATGGGATTACCCCCGGGTATGTGCAAGGTAATGTTACATGGCATTTTGATGGATTTGGAACGACTCTGAGCACATTCGAGGGAGCAAATATGTTTAAGTGGGGGTGAATGTAATGACCCGGCCGGTCGTTTTGGGCAATTTACACTTCGTCGATAGTTGAAGGGCATGAGTAGCTCCGTATGATGTATTATGACTTGTGTGAATCGTCGATTTTGGTTTTCAGATTATTCAAAATTGATTTGGAAGAATGAATTTCATGATTGAAGCTTTAAGTTGGAAGAACTGACCAAGTTTGACTTTTTAGTATTTGACCTCGAATTGGCATTTCGATGGTTCCGTTAGGTCCGGATGGTAATTTTGGACTCGAGTGTATTCCCGAATTTGCATTTGGATATTTCTAAAATATGTTTGCGCTAATTGGCAAAAGTTGGAAATTTGAAAGTTTAGAAAGTTCATAAGTTTGACCGAGAGTTGACTTTAAGGATATCGGATTTGAATTATAGTTTCGGAAATTGGAATAGCTTGGTTATATCATTTGAGACTTGTGTGCAAAATTTGGGTTCATTCCAGGTTGATTTGATATAATTCGGTGCGAGTTTTGGAAGTTGAAAGTTCAAAGTTCATTTAAGTTTGAATTGTGGTACGATTCATCATTTCGATGTTATTATGTATGATTTGAGGCCTCGAGTAAGTCCGTATTATGTTATAGGACTTGCTGGTATATTCGGACGGGGTCCCGAGTGGCTCGGGTAAGTTTCGGACGAGGTTCAGATAATGTTTGGACTAAGTTGAATCTTCTAGGGCTGCTGGTTCTAGTATTCCGCACCCGCGACTGGTATTGTGCAGGTGGGATGGTCGCAGAAGCGAGACCATGAGCGCAAATACGAAGAGCACTGTTGGGCAGGAGGTCGCAATGCGGAGTTTTCTTCGCTTTTGCGAAGGCGAAGATACAAGCATTTTATCGCAAGAGTGGAAATGGACTATTGGCGAGGGGTCGCAAATGCGGGAATATTTGCACAGAAGCGCGACCGCGGAAGCAGAAAAATGATCGCATAAGCGATGGCTGCTGAGTTTGGGCCTGTTCGCAGAAGCAAACGCTGGGTCGCACACGCGAGTCCGCAGAAGCGGCAAATTGGTTCGCAAATGCGAACGATGCAGGGCAGATTCTATATATTTTGAGGTTTTGGTTCTTTTACCATATTTTGATATTTGGGGCTCGGATTGAGGCGATATTTGAAGCGATTTTCATCACATGGATTGGGATAATTGTTCTCTACTCAATTTTTATTTTATTTCATGAATCTATCTTCGTTATTTGTATTTGATTGAGGATTTCAAGAGGAAAATTGGGTTTTTTTGTCTAAAGTTTCATAGAGTGAATATTTGAGTTTTGAACATCGATTCGGAGTCGGATTTGAGTAAAACTTGTATGGTTTAACTCATAATCGCTTGAGTTGTCGGATGTTATGAGTATTGTCGGGTTCCGAGGTGCGGGCCCATGTTTAACATTTTGGTTGACTTAGGGCTTTTGATTAAAGATTCGACCTTTATCATTTGGAATTATTTCCTTATGCATTATTTGATGTATTTGAGTTGCTTTTGGCTGGTTTCGAGCCGTTCGGAGGTCGGTACGCGCGGGATGGCATTTTTGGAGCATGGTTTGGTTTGCTCAGTATTGAATTTATCTTGTTCGAGGTAACTAACACTTCTAAACTTGGTGCTAAGGGTATGAACCCCTGAATATATGTGATATGTGTTTAGTGTTGAGGTGACGCACATGCTAGGTGACGGGCGTGTGGATGTGCACCGTGTGAATTATGACTTGATCGATTATGTGGTACTGTGTAGTGACCTAATTTTGTTTCTATTCATGAAATTTCTATGTGCTAGGGTAATTAAGATGTGATCCATGTTAGAAACCATATCTAGGCTGTATGCTAGTCTTGTTGTGACCCACTAAGGTCATTTCTGCTGTTGAGTTATTTTCTTAAATTGCAGTTACATACTCAGTCATACTCATTCATTTGCATATCATATCTCAGTCTCTGTTGCTATTTATTGATACATCATGTTATCATTTTGGGCTGATTTGCTTGATATTGTGAGCCCGAGAGACTCGAGAGATTGATGACTGAGTGAGGCCAAGGGCCTGTTTGTGAGTGATATTTATGAGATCGGGATGCACGTCGCAGTAAATTTTATTGATTCATGCCATGATTGGCTTATTATTGCGCTTGGGCTGGATCTGCCCCTCCGGAGTTTGCACACCCACAATGAGCGCAGGTACCTACTAAGTACGAGTGCCGAGTGCGAGTGCGAGTGCCGAGTGATTGGGAGGACTGAGTGGCTGTGAGGACTGAGTGACTGTGAGGACTGAGTGGTTGTGAGGACTGAATGAATGGGAAGACTGAGTGACTAGGAGGACCGAGTGAATTGGTACTCTAAGAGTATGCATATGGTTTTATCACTGTATTGCATTACATTCGACATGCACACTTGACATACATGCATTATCACACCTCCTTTTTTTGAGGATAGGACCAAAGGATTTTTTCCTCTTTAAGTAATATTATTGAAAAGGGATTATTTTATTTAATTTTATAGAGTCGCAGCTTGGAATAATTTATTACGGTGTCCCAAGTCACCATTTATCTAAAATCTCAAATAAAGGAAAGTTTGACTTTGTTTAAGTCTGCGAAACACAGAAGACCGGGTAAGAAATTCTGTTAACCCAGAAGAAGGTGTGAGGCACTCCCGAATTTCGTGGTTCTAACACGACCACTTTAATAATTATACCTGGATTAACTAATTCTGGATATTTTATGTTCTAGGGAAATTTATTCACTTTTGCCTTAAACCGCTTTTAATTGCTTGATTATTTATAATTATGAAATTATCTTGAAACGAATCACACGTACGTGTATTCGTTTTGTTTGGTGTATCAAGAATCTTGTCACGCGTACGTGTACACAATTAACAAAACTTTATTATTATTAAGATTGTTTCGCCCAAAGTTGCGCGCACGCATACTTTGATTTACGACTTACTACTCTATCTTTGAGATTCTGAGACATTTATCTACTATGGAAGAATGGGCTAATTATTAATATAGTGACTAAAATTATTGGGTCTGGCAGATTTATACTCAATCCAGTCCATGTCTAATTCTTTATTTCCTATTAAGTGTCGTGACCCATTAATATGATAGAATCTTCATTCTTAACTCTAAATCACAAATCTAATTAAGATGAAATCCTATTCAAATAATCTGTTGGCAAATAGCTTGAAACATGTAAAAGAATACTACAACATGATAGTGGGTATAAATAAAACAACACAAAAATCATCACATGAACCTCTATAAGCAATCACATACAATGAAATAATTAATAAAGAGAGGATAATTAATGAACCTTTGAGAAGAAATTTTCTTCAAAACTTGATTAGTACAAAAATCTCTGAGCCAAGCAATTAAAACCAAACCAAGGGCAAATCGGTAAATGAGCAGAAAATCTAGCGACCAAGCTTCTAAAATTCGAGCCCGGACCGAAACTCGACTGTACCTCGCGAGGCTGCTGGCTTTTTGCGTGAGAGAGGAGACTACCAATGAAGCTTCACATGATGTTTTGGTGGACATTTTGGACTGTTTTTGCTGGAGTTTCAGGTGGTGTTTGGTGACTGTTTTGAGGGTGTTTCAAGGTGGTCAAAGGCTGGTATTCATGGCTACATTTTCACGGAGTTTCAACTTGTTTTTCAGGCCGTTTTTGGGTGGTTATGGACTGTTTTCCAGCTGGGTTTTGGTGGCTGGTTTTGGGGTGTTTTTGGTGACTTTAGTGACTAGTTTTCATGGAGTTTCGGGCTGTTTTCCAGCAGAGAAAGGTGCTGTGTTTTGGTGGTTGAACCGCTGCGTTTTTGCTGCTTTTTGGACTGATTTTCGCTGGGTTTTGATGGAGGTTTCAAGGGGTTGTTACGGTGGGTTTCATGGGAGGTTTTCAGCTGTTTTTGGCGGTGATTAGCGGCTGTTGTTCAGTTGCATTTTGGGTGCAGGGAAGATGAGTGTATATTTCAGTGTAAAAAGATCAACCCCCCCTGATTGAAGCTTTTCCTCCATTTATGCATATGTCTAGTACTGCGATTAAATATGTGCAAGTGGTTTAAAACAAATATGTGTGATCGTATGTGTGCCAGTGATTGTGAGAGACGTGAGGGAGTGGGATCATGGGGAGATTGAAATCTTCTTCTTTTTCTTTTTTAGAAGTTAAATTCAATTAAAATACTAAGACAAATATATTAATCAACTAACTCTAGACTAACATATATATATAAGAAAATAAAATATTTACATATAATTTAACGACACTAAAAAAATACCATAGCTTATTCAAATTCTAATTACGAATAGTTTTTGCAAATTTTCTTTTTCTCTTTACATATAGAAATAAACTTTGTACTATAAGTATGTGAATAATTTTTTGTATTTTGTTTTTTGACAAAAATATTTTTGTCAAACGAAGCCTATTAAAAGTAAGCTAAAAGTTTAAAATATTAAGATTAGACCTAAAACATATATTACACTAAAATAGTATAAAATTTGGGTGTGGTCAAAATTTAGTTGTTCACACGCATAAAGATGCATTTTCCTCATGCTGTGCGGTATTGCGTCATTCATGACTTCACATACACATTGACATGCATGCATAGAGATGTACTTTCCTCATGCCATTTGAGAAAAAAACATCTTACCTATTGTTGAAAGTTTTTGGAAAAAATCACAATTTTTCAGGTTTACTCACATTTTGGTGATTTCAGTAAATATTTGGGTTTTCACTATTATACTTGAAACGAAGGGTCAGAAATGCCCTTAACGTATTAGAAATGGCTCAAAAATACCCTCCTTCCACCTATGGGTTCAAATTTGCCCTTAATATTATTTTTAGACTTAAAAATGTCCCTCTCTTAACGGAAAGATGACATGGCATTGATGGGCATTTTAACATTAGGGGCAAATTTGAACCCATAGGTGGAAGGAGGGCATTTTTGAGCTATTTCTAATATGTTAAGGGCATTTATGACCCTTGTCCGTTTTAATTAAACATGTAACATTTATTTAGTCTCGAAAAAGTTATTTTTTTTTTTTTTACTAAAAACTTAAAAAAAGCCGAAAAATATTTTCTAAAATAATATTTTTGTAAAAACTGAAAAACAACTGAAAAGCAATTTTGTGAAGCAATGTTTTTGTAAAAGCTCAAAAAAAATATTTCCTCTTCTTCTTCATTCCTTGTTTGTCCATATGCTTTCTGAGTTTATTTTTTATATATTTTAGTCCTTCTAATGAATTAGTATATCAAAACTGAAATATTTTCATTTTTTTCAGTTTTTAATAAAAAAATATTCATTAGTCTCGAAATATGTAGCATTTATTTAGTTAAACATGTAGCATTTATTTAGGAATAGATTGGCTTTCTGAGTTTTGAAAAAATGACATTTTTATTAAACATGTAGCATTTATTTAATTAGGAAAAAAGAGATTTGTTTTTACTAAAAACTGAAAAAACACAAAAATCTTTCAGTTTTGATGTACTAACTCATTAGAAGAACTAAAATATATAAAAAATGAACTCAGAAAGCATATGTACAAACAAGGAAGGAGGACAACAACAACAACCCAGTATAATCCCACTAGTGGGGTCTGGGGAGGGTAGTGTGTACGCAGACCTAACCCCTACCCTGGGGTAGAGAGGCTGTTTCCAAATGACCCTCGGCATCCTTCCCTCCAAGAACTCCCCACCTTGCTCTTGGGGTGACTCGAACTCACAACCTCTTGGTTGGAAGTGGAGNGGAGGGCGCTTACCATCAGAGCAACCCACCTTGTCTAAACAAGGAAGGAGGAAGAAGAGGAAATATTATTTTTCAGCTTTTACAAAAATATTGCTTTAGAAAATTATTTTTCAATATTGTTTTTCATTTTTTACAAAAATATTGTTTTAGAAAATATTTTTCAGCTTTTTTAAAGCATTTGTTTTTTTAAAACTGGGAAAAAAAATATTTTCGCTTTTTTGTTGAGTTTTTAGTAAAACGAAAATTCATTTTTTTCCAAAATAAATAAATGCTACATGTTTAATTAAAACGGAAAGGGTCAGAAATGCCCTTAACGTATTAGAAATGGCTCAAAAATAACCTCCTTCCATCTATGAGTTCAAATTTGCCCTTATTGTTAAAATGCCCTTCAATGCCATGCCATCTTTTCGTTAAGTGAGGGGCATTTTTAAGCCTAAAAATAACATTAAGGGCAAATTTGAACCCATAGGTGGAAGGAGGATATTTGTTAGCCATTTCTAATACGTTAAGGGCATTTCTGACCCTTTTCCGTACATGAAAAGCATGCATATTTTCCGGGATTGTGAACTAGCTGAGCATTATATCTCCGAGTTATTACTTGTACCACTTTTATTATATTGTTATGGATGTTATGGATGTTATTGGATATTGGTGTTGGACTATGACTTTTGTCTCAGCTCGTCACTACTTTTAACCTAAGGTTAGGTCTATTACTTAATGAGTACATGTGGTCGGTTGTACTCATCCTACACTTCTGCACCTTGCGTGCAGATGTTGGATGCTGATGTTGCTGTGTATGGCGGAAGCTGGATTTGAAGATGTACATGTGTTCCGGTCATATCTGCCTCTTGATCTTGGTAGCTTTAGAATTTTAATCTGTTAATGTATATTTCAAACAAATGATGTATTTTATTTCATACCAGCTTTATACATTCTAAATCTGAGAAGCTTATTGACTTGTGCTACCAGTCCTTGAGAATTGTTTGTATAATAGTTCAGTTGTATTACCATTTCTTCTCTTAATGAATCTCATTTGAATTGGTTCATTGTTAACTGGCTTACCTATCGGGTTGGGTTAAGTACCATCGCGGCTAGTTGAATTTTGCGTCGTGACAAATTGATAATCGGTATTAATAAATTTAAGAGAGATACTACCATTTTGAACATTATATCTGATAAAATGATGACGCACATCAATATATTTAGCTCGAGTGATGAACTTGATTTTTAGCCGAACTGACTGCACTAGTATTCTCGCAAAATATAGGGAATGATTTGAAAGAGAACTCATGATCTTCTAGTTGATGTATCATCCAAAAACGTTGAGCTCAACATTTTTCCATGGATATGTATTCTGCTTTTGTAGTTGCGAGGGCTACTTAAATTTAATTTTCTACTATGCCAAGAAATGAGTGACTTTACCAAATAATTGACATCCACCACTAGTGCTCTTCCTGTCTGATTCGTCTCCTAAAAATGTGCATCTGATTATCCTGTAAGACTAAAATCAATAGTTTTAGGATACCAAAGACCAAATTCCGTAGTATCGATGAGATATCTAATAATCCTTTTTTATAGCAGTCAAGTGTGATTCTTTTGAATCTAACTGATTTCTTGCACATTTGCATATGCTGAACTTAATATTTGGTCGACTCATAATGAGATACAGAAGGGATCCTATCATTCCTCTGTACAACTTTTGGTCGACTGATTTTCCTTCCTTATCAGCATCCAGAGTTACAGATGGGCTCATAGGTGTTCCCATTGCCTTGGAATTTTCTAACTCAAAATTCTTGATGAGCTCCTTGGTATATTTGGACTAATGAATGAAGATTCCATCCTTCATTAGTCTGATTTATAATCCCAAAAAGAAATTTAATTTTCTCATCATATTCATTTCGAATTCACTTTTCATAAGTAACTCAAATTCTTTGCACAAAGAGTAGTTAGAATTTAAAAAAATAATATCAGTAATATAAATTTGAACTATAAAGTTGTCAGTTTGAGACTTTTTGATCTAGAGAGTATTATCGATTTTTCTTTTGGAAATGATATTCCCAATCAAAAAAGAGAGCTTAGTCTATCATACACTGTGTGCTTGTTTAAGGCCATATAGAGCTTTGGTTAATTTAAAAACATGATTTGGAAATTGGTTATTTTCAAATCCAAGAGGTTTTCTAACAAAGACTTCCACATTTATGAAACCATTTAAGAATCACTATTGACGTCCATTCAAAATAATTTGAAATTACTAAATGCTGCAAAAGCTAGAAGGATTCTTTTAACGACCCGATCGGTCATTTTGTGTAATTGAGTCCCGTTTTTCCTTTTCATGCTTCACACATGTATATTTATAATTTTATGACTTGCGGGGTTGGTTAGTTTCGTTCCGGGTAGCTTTCAGGTTGCTTTGGACCCTTATTCTTCACTTAGAAGTTTAAATTTGAAAATGTTGACCAAACTTTGACTTTTATGAAGACGACCCCAAAACTGTATTTTTATGGCTTCGATAGCTTTGTATCGTGATTTCGGGCTTGAGAGTATGCCCGGAATTGATTTTGAAAGTCCGTATGTATATTTGTATTGACCGTAGGTTGACTTTTAGTTATCGAACTCGAAATTTGATTTTAGGACTTGGAATAGATCTGTTGTAGTATTTAGAACTTGTCTACAAAATTAGGTATCGTTTGGAGTTAATTTGATAGGATTCAGACGTTTAGTTGCAATTCTAGAAGTACTTTAAATTTTATTTGAAATTCATACATTTTAGTGTTTAATTCGTAGTTTTAGATGCTATTTTTATTTTTTGATCGCACGAGCGAGTTTGTATAATGTTTTTAGACTTGTGTGGATGTTTGGTTTGGAGCCCCGAGGGCTCGGATGAATTGTAGACATGTTTCGGAAAGTTTTTGGACTGAAAATGGAAATCTAGTTTTTGGTTCCCTTTGGGGTCGCCATTGCGAACACTAGTCATATATGTGTCCATAGCAAGGAACTTCAGGTATCGCAATGCGATGCCTTGGTGGCATTTGCGAAGCAAGTCTGGGCTGGCTAGGTTCGCATTTGCGATACTTTATGTCACAATTGCGAGGGCAACATGGTTCGCAATTATGAACCCATCTTCACATTTGCGAAGAAGCTCCCCAAGCCTTCAGTGCCGCAATTGCAAGGTTTTAATCGCAAATTCGAGGGTTCGCAATTGTGAACCCATATCGCAATTGCGATAACTGCAGCTGAACATAAGGCCCGAAAGTCAGGATTTTATCTCTCGTTCTCTCATTTTTTAATCCTAGACCCGGTAGGAGGCAATTTGAAAAGCGGATTCTCACCTACAAACCTTGGGTAAGTGATTCTAATCTATATCTAATCATATTTCATCAACATATCTTAGATTTTAACATCAAAATTATGTAAATCAAAGTGAAAATTTATTAAACTTTGTCAAATTTTTGAAAAACAAGAAATTGAGTTTTTAGTGTCGCTTTGGACTCGGAATTTGAAACTAATCACATATATGAACTCGTGGAGTCATGTGTAGACGGAATCTACCTTTGGACCCGAGTTTTGACCGGGCCAGCCCCGTGTTGACTTTTATTGACTTTTTAGGAAAAGTGTAAAGATCTTAACTTTATCTATTCTAATTGAATTCCCTAGAATTGTTTGATGATATTGAGTCAATTTTGGTTAGATTTGAGCCATTTGGAGGCAGATTTTAAGGGAAAAGCTATTTTCGAGTGTTGAATTGGCCTAGTTGAGGTAAGTATATTGCCTAAATTCGTGTGGGGGAACTACTCCTTAGGATTGGTATTGTTTGACTCAATCGTGCTAAGTAAAAGCCGTGTACGCAAGGTGATGAGTGGGTACATTGGTTGTATGCGGTATTTGACCGGTTTAGGCTACTTAGACTATTTCCACGCTTTAATTAAAATGCCATATCATGTTCTAAATTCTCATAGTTAATCTATCCTTATTTGTGTTAGTCTATCCCTACATGCCTTAATTGACTTGTATAATGCTTGTTCTACTTCCTACTTGATACATTGCTCTCATGCTTAGTTGAACTTGTTGACTTTTTTATTGTTAGATGATATCTCTTCATTGTTAATTATCAGTATTTGAAGTTATTATTTGTGTTATCTCTTCCCTTATTGATTATCAATACTTGAAATAATTGTCCATGTTATCCCTTTCCTTGTTGATTTCCATTATTTGGAACTCATTGTTAAATGATATCTCTTTTATTATGAGTTAGCCTTATCTAATAGTGTGATTATACATTATTTCTCTCATTGTTAAGTTATTTTGTGTTGAAGTTGTGAAAGTCGTTAACACGTTGAGCCGTAGTTGGTTATTGTTGAGACATTTATCTTATTGAGCATTTTACATTCATTGTTGTTGTTGATATTCTTGTATACGTTGTAGTGGAGACATGGGCTATTGTTGTGGAACATTGGTATTGTTGTTATTCCTGGCAAGTTGTGATATATGGGCACTTGTGGTGCAAATTGTTATTGTGATATGATATAGACGCGCATGCGATGATATAAGGCTTGGGGTTAATATGCATGCGGTGGTATAAGGTAGGACTTATGTGCGTATTGCTTGTAAGGGAACTATGTGAAGTCACGCAGCGTCATAATATGGTCTAAAGTGCGTGTAGCTATTTCAGAAAAACTGTTTTTAAAAACTATTGCAAATGTAAGGCTCACGCGGAGGTATAAGGAAAGATTGTGATTGAAATTGTGAAATGTGAATACGAGGCAGTACCTCGATTATGATTCTTGATTATAAGAGGCGATACCTCGGTTTTGATTTCATTATACACGAGGCGGTACCTCGTTGTGATTCTTGCTGTTTATTTCATGCTGCAAAGTGTTTTTGGTGGGAATATTTCTTGTTGTTTTATTCTTTATTGTTCTCGCAGTTGTTGTCCGTTCATGATCATTTTAGCCTTTAGTTGCTTCTTTTATGCTATTTCCATTGTTGATTTCCGGTACTAGTTCATGCTATTATCTTTGTTTCATATCAGTTGTTTCTTCACTTTCCATTTCATGCCCTTATTACGTTTTCATACTGTTTATTTATATCCTAGTGGGTGTCTTGACTGGCCTCGTCACTACTCTACTGAGGTTAGGCTTGATACTTACTTGGTACCATTGTGGTGTACTCATAATACGCTTCTGCACATTTTTGTGCAGATTCAATTACGTCTGCTCGTGCCAGTCTCTAGAGATTATCTGCTTGCTGCTTTTATCGTAGACGTCAAGCTATGCTTGGTCGGCATTCGCAGACCTCGGCGTCACCTTCCCTTATTCTTATTTACTGTTGTATTTACTTTCGTAAAGTGATGTAGTAGTTACTCTAGTTATACTTTGTAGAGCTTATGACTCAGTTCCTGTCACACCCAGACCTAGGGGAGCGCAACCGGCGCTCAACCGAGATACCTCGGTTAAGCAAGCCTGCTAGATGCCTTCTACCCAACCTTGCCCATTAACAACATAAGAATCAGTACAAGTGAGAGACATGAGAAGAGTCAAGTGTTCCGCATTCTTTTTCCATTACTAAATGATATCCATTTATGATTTTCAAAATATTACAAGTTTATAGATATGATGAAAAACATGTTTGCCCAAATACCAACACTTACTAGATTAATTCCCAACATCATACACCACCCACAACCTGTCTACGGAGTCTCTAAGTACAACATAAAAGTAGTATGGAAGTGTTGGCAACAAGGCCCTGGCTATACCTCAAAACATAAAGTACAACGTCAAATGACATGAAGCCCGAAATAGAGTAGGGCTCAACAAAATCTGCTGAATAGAGAGTAACTGCTAACGAGGAACAAAACCACCCGCTGACAAACCACCTTTATCCATTGAAGATGCAGCGCCCCCGGCAAAAAGGATGTTAGTACATATGTAATAGTACTAGTATGTAAAGCTAAATGTCCTCTTTCAAAATAGAATGCCAATATAAGAAAAGGGAAAACCATAGAAACAACAAGTCACAATAAATAATATTCAAATGCCCAGTTAAAAAATAACAATTTTCAAAATACGAAAATAATACATATTTTTATTTGGGAGATCATTAGTACCGATATAACACCGTATTTTTAGTACGGAGTCCGATCACGCCCGATCGGCTAGGCCATCTCCCCACGAACAATGTGGTTTGACATGTGCGAAAAAGGGGTGTTACCAAGAGTAGTACCACCATGTGTGCAACATGGCGTCCGATCACCACCCGACCGGTTAGGTCGTCTCCCCATATATGTCGTATGAGTCGACACTAAATCTAGGGCTATCAACAATCGCATCCCAATTAAGGGGAATAATAACAATCACATCAATATTTTAATCTCATCCCAAAAAGGGTAATAATTACAATCCACTCCTACATCGGGACGTGTAGTTGCGGGTGTGGACCGTATGACCCACCCTTCCTCGGTTTGCTAATGATACTCCCAAAAATATATTTGTTTTGCACACAAGGGAAACAAAAGTACAAATATATTTTATATACACCTCTTAACCTTTCACCCTATATATATAGCTTCATTAGTACTTTCAACCATTCACAACATCATTATTTCCTTGGCTCTCTTGGCCATACGTATGATTCTTCATCTGTGGCACGTTGGCCGTATTTCATTATCCACATTTTCATTTTTTTACTTTGATGGATCATCATTATACAACAAATATAATATTCCAAAAATCACAACTTTAGGATTATTAGCAATGAAGACATTAAACACAATGAATTTCTTTCAAATAAATGAAGTAAATTGATTGGCAATCGAAGCACAAGTTAAAATCATAAACGTGTAACACATCATTTGTTCTTGAAATACTTTTTCCCAAAAAAGGCAATATACAATTTCGACGCATGAAGACATAAGAGCTGAATACCCATTAAAAATACTTACAAAGTATAGCATTAGTTAAAACAACTACATTTGGGCATAACTTGGGTACGTAAGCTTTTAGGCAAATCTATTTTCGAAGTCAATTTGGAACAGTTGAATCAAGGCATATTTCATAACCTTTATCACATCATTTCATTACCTCGACACTATTGACCACAAGTGTAACTTTCATTCTTAGCACGTTGGCCACACTTTCTATCTACAACCCACTTATTTTACTTTCAAGCATCTTTATTGATTATCAGCACAAAGGCATTTCCACTCAAGACTTTAAATACACATTTGAGAAACTAACCAAATTAAGGGTCTTAGGCACATGTGATTTCTTACACAATTCGACATGCTAGTTTTCATTAGAATCACATTTCAAGTAATAACGTATTAACACACAGCCCACGCTTAATCACCTTCTCAAATAGTAACTCAACATACAAGAACGTTTGGAATACAAATTGAACACAAATATCTGTTGACATAAGGCTTATTCGGAATAATCAACTTATAATGAGCAATACGAGACTTACAAGGCCATTGTGGGGGTCCAATTCTAAAAGCAGAGTTTAGCCAACATACCTTGTTTGAGCTTTCTTTAAGTTAATACAATGTTCCACACTTCTAGCAATAACAATCTATAGGAAGATAGCAAAAATTGGATAATAATTATAAGGATTCACATGGTGTAACTCTCTTAGGAATTTTGTCAAACACCTAGTATGCAGAATAGACTATAAAGCTCTACAATGGTAATACCTTCCTCCCTCAACCAATTTCAACAAGAAACTAACCAAAATGGTTCATTAATCCCGCGTACCATAACCTATTGACCATGCATGGCCTAATTCCAATCCCACAATATACTTAGACCCTAAAATAAATTGTATGGGTGGTATAGGACATGAACTTACCCGGATAGATCGTTGTCTAGTGATTGACTTCCTTGATTCTTGAAGGTTGGTGCAAGATTGGATGATTAGAATGCTAGGTTTCCCCCTTCTCTCTCTAAAATGCTCTTACCTCTCTCTAAAATTATCAGACAATCATTCCAAAATAAGCCCCAAAGGTTATTTATTAAAATGGGGTCGGGTTAAAAAATAGGAAAATGGACCCTCCGAACACAGGTCTGCTATCGCAGAATGGACCGCATAACATATATGCGGCCCACAAAATGGACCACAAAAATGATGCCAAGAAATGAGCTAGTCTGGACCAGTGTGCGACAGGTCTGCAGTCCGCAGACCACTTATGCAGGCGCAAAATGGTCCGCAGAATCATCCAACAAAATGCTTCAAGCCAAATATGCGATGGAAAATGCAGACAACGAAATGGATATGCGATCGCAGAATGGACCGCAAAATGACCTTCAAAATTCAATAAATTCTCTTCTCAACTGCTCGCGAAATGACCTTCCAAACGACATTATACGACCCACAAAATTGTTTTGCGATCGCAAAATTGACCGCAGAATGGCGTTCTTCAGCCAAAGAGTTTCATCAATTCATCAGTGCATTCTTCAACCCAAAATGTTCGTACCTCGGGACCACGAAACCTTAAATTCCTTGGCGAACGTTTACGGGACCTTACATCCTCCCCCACTTAGGATCATTCATCCTCGAATGAGGAGTAGAGGCCTCCCACAACACTCAACATAATTCATTTCTCCTTTCACACATCATAAACCCCCAATTTGACTAACTCCCAATTTTTTCAGATATTTTGGCAGAGTCGCCCCTGTAATTGGGCCTATCCACCGGCCAGAGAACCACCAAAACAACTCCTAACAACACCTCCACAACTCAACAAAGCATCATAATATATGTATTAATAACACCGACCTTAACATCAAGGGCATTACACTAGCAGAAGTTGTATCTTGACATGAACTATACATATTTAAATCATAACACATAGAAAGTACCCTTTGAACCACAACCATTTGGCTCTACAAACAAGTGAGATTATTTCCTTTCCACAATACTCTCGGCCATCGAGGCCACCTCCTCAACTTATAGACTTAGCCATAGCACTTGACGGAGGCAATCTCAACATCTGGACTTATCTAACAAGGATGACAATTAGGTACCTCGCATAAGCCAATTACCCATTAAATGTACCTTCCATAGCTCCCACCGGAATGATAGACAAACGATTCCCAACTACCTTCTCAGACATAGACACATGAAACACCGGATGGATGGAGAACAACGATGGGGGACATCATACGCGTAGCTCGGCCTATTTCCCTTAAGATTTCATAAGAGCTAATGTTTACTACACCTACTTTACCTTTATTAACAATGAATATAATATCTTTATGGAAAAGTTCTGGAGAATAACCCGTTCACTCTCTTAAACTCTAAATCTCTACGTCAAACACCCAAATTAAACCCTTGGCAACCTTCAATAATTATTCTATGATGGGCTAGAATGAATATGACCATAGAGTTCCTACCCAATATGTTTGATCATAGAATAATGCTTCTTCTTTGACATATTTGAGCCTACAACTCTCAATAGCTTTACTAGAAACAGGAATAACGAGGTTCGAGATTGGACTGAAATTATTCAAGAATCTATCAATGTACTGAGAGGGGCATTTCAGGAGGTTAAATCCTAAGAGATATGAAGGTTACTACCAAATAACACTGACATGGTTAATCATTGTAATGACATCATTGGTTAGATAGGTTCTAATGGGTAATATGATGCTCCGGGGAGAAAGACAAATAACACTATCCGCTCAGGGATGTGGAACATTGAGGATAGTAAACTCTCCTCACATGACAATGTCATAGTCAATGATTCTAGAAGCCAAGTGTGTAAAGATAACGGAACACAAGGAGACACTATAAATTAATCATGAAAGGTTTGCAGATGTTTATAATGAGTTTACCATGGATTTTGTGACTTGACAAGTACCCAGATGCTAATGAAGGATAGGAAAACAGGAGAAGCAGACGTGATGCTATGATAACCCCAAAGGTGAATTTGGTCTTGACAGAGAGCCTATTAAAGACCCTTATGAAAAAGGAAGTGTTACAACGGCATATATAAGGATGCTATCTCTCATGGTTATACAACTAAGGGTCGGGAAACTAACACAATGTATTTGCTAACTAGGGAACACAGTCAGTACATGATGCAGAGGTGTAAAGAGAAAATGAACATTTGTTATGAACTGGATGTCTTTCTACTATATTAACTCCCCAAACTGCAATACAAGGCCACGTCATGTACAACTACGATACTAGGAACAAAGTGAACTATTTACTGAAGAATGTCCTAAGTGGACACGAAAGTTATACTAAGATGGACGACGCAAGATCTTCCTATGACGGAGGTGTGGGGATCTCAAATTTCAGAGACTTCATGCAAACAAGTGACCATTTCGATTGACATGTACACATATGATAGGTGCTAAGGTATGCTCTTATGTTACTAAATAGTGAAGGGGGTTTATGATAATTTTCACAAAAGGGAGTAAAGTGATTTCTTAAATCCTATAAGCCACATACACATGAGAGGGAGAGAGAGGCCCAAGAAAGATCTCAACACTAGGCTGTCTTACATTAGATTTGATACCACATAGATATTGTGATGGTGCATGCATAAGCACAAGTGAGCAGATGTTATCCATTTGAATCAGAAGGTTCTATAAGAAATTCATCGGGTATAGTACTTTGCTGAGAATATATGGAAGAAAGAGAGAAGTATTATCCTAGGGTTCACGAATTCCTCAAGAGGTTGTAAGTAAGATAATCTTGATAAAGAGGCTTTACGAATAATGCGTCTCGTTCAAAGTGTGGATAAATGCTATGTTTTGTCAGTTAGATTCTTGTTAAGACTATGTTCGTGCAGGCTCTCAATATAGACATACATACATAACAAGGAATATTATGTGGTGTTCAGAATGTTATACTAAGGAGTGACTTAACTTACTTGGTAACTTTAGATTGACGGGACGGTGCCTTAACTAATGCCCCCTAACTCCACATCTGTAACATACATTGGTACCATAGTGACATAACCTCGAATGACATCTCCTACACTTCACGCAACGAGGATGAGGTCCACTAAACACATTTCAACTGAGGCAGTGTCTACAATCCTCAAACATGTAAGCCTACCTCAGTACTACGAAACCTTAAATTCCTTGGCGAAAGTTTACAGGGCTTTGCATTAATAGTGGCGGGAATATGAGGTGGGTAGCCCAGCTGAGGCAGCATCACTTAGATGAGATCGGTTTTTATAGTTGTTCTCGAGAGAGTTTGTTCCTCAGACCCTTCGGGATACATGGTGCACAAAATTTGAGTAGCTACGCCAGGGTACTATGACAGTGTTGGAGTATGCCGTCTGAATCCGTGATTTGTCCGGGCATGCACCTGCCTTGGTTGCTATAGTAAGAGAGCGAGTTCGTCGATTTATTGAGGGGCTCAACTATGGTATTAGGTTCAACATGGCTAGAGAGTTGGAGCCAGATACTCTGTATCCGCAGGTGGTTTAGATTGCACGGAGGTTGGAGGGTATGCGAGGCCATGAGAGAGATTATAGGGAGGCCAAGAGGCCTCGTGGTACTTGAGGATTTAGTGGTGGTCACGCTGCAGCTATAGCCTATCATGGTAGGGGCTACGTAAGCTGTCCAATTCATTCAACACTTCCAGCTTCTAGTGGTGCTCCGGTTGCTTTGAGGTCTCAGGTTGAACACTTTGCTCAGCCACTTTCTAGTGCACCTCCTGCACGGGGTGCATTCAACGATCAGTCCAGTCGACCAGGTCCGAGATTGTCCCTACCTCCACTCCCACCGAGAGCTTGTTTTGAGCATGGGGATACCTTCCACATGGTTAGAGACTGCCCCAGATTCAGGAGGGGTGCACCTTCCCAGACTACTCAGGCTCCACAGATTCAGTTAGGCCTACAGAATTCCCAGGCCATGGTTGCTGCCCAGTTGCCGCTCCACCTGCTCAGCCAGCTAGGAGTGGGGGACGGGCGGGTAGAGGTCACCCTAGTGGGGGAGGTCAGGCCAGATTCTATGCTTTTTCGGGTAAGACAGAGGCAGTTTCTTCAGACTCAATCATTACAAGTATGGTTCCGATTTTCCATAGAGATGCATCAGCATTATTTGATCTGGGATCCACTTATTCATATGTGTCATCTTACTTTGCTCCGTATTTGGATATATCTCGTGATTCGTTGAATTATCTTATTTATGTGTCCACATCTGTAGGAGATTCTATTATTGTAGACCGTGTGTAGCGGTCGTATTTAGTTGTTATTGGTGGTTTTCAGAACATAGTTGATTTATTGTTACTTAGTATGGTAGACTTTGATGTTATCATGAGTATGGACTGGTTTTCTCTCTATCATTATATTCTAGATTATCACACCAAGACTATGACGCTTGCTATGCCAGGTTTAATACGGCTAGAGTGGAGGGGTGCATTATATTATGTTCCTAGTAGGGTTGTATCATTTCGGTAGTGAGAGACTTTCCAGGTGTATTTCCAGCGGATCTTTCGGGCATGCTTCCCGATCGGGATATCAACTTTGATATTGACTTGTTGCCGGGCACTCAACACATTTCTATTTCACCATATCGTATGGCCCCAGCAGAGCTGAAGGAGTTAAAGGAGCAGTTACAAGAGTTGCTTGGTAAGGGTTTCATTCGGCCTAGTGCGTCATCGTGAGGTGCTCCGGTCTTGTTTGTGAAGAAGAAGGATGATTTTATGCGCATGTGTATTGATTATTGGCAATTCAACAAGGTTACAATGAAGAACAAGTATCCATTGCCGCACATTGATGACTTATTTGATCACTACATGGTGCCAGGGTGTTCTCAAATATTGATTTGTGGTCAGGATATCATCAGCTGAAGATTCGGGATCCGGATATTTCTAAGACTGCCTTTAGGACTCGGTACGGTCCCTACGAGTTCTTTGTGATGTCATTTGGGTTGACCAATGCCCTAGCAACATTTATGCACCTGATGAATAGTGTATTCCAGCCTTATCTTGATTCATTCATCATTGTATTTATTAAGGACATCTTGGTGTACTCCTGTAGTCGGGAAGATCATGAGTAGCACTTGAGGATCATGCTCCAGACCTTGAGAGAGAAGACGTTGTATGCAAAATTCTCAAAGAGTGAATTCTGGCTTGATTCGGTGGCGTTTTTGGGTCATGTGGTGTCAAGTGAGGGGATCAAAGTAGATCTGAAGAAGATTGAGGCAGTGTAAAATTGGCCCAGACCATCTTTAGCTATGGAGATCCGGAGTTTCCTTGGTTTGGTCGGGTATTATCGTCGTTTCATAGAGGGTTTCTTATCTATTGCTACACCTATGACCAGATTGACCCAGAAGGGTGCTCCTTTTAGATGGACCGGGGGGTGTGAGGCCAGCTTTCATAAGCTCAAGACTACTTTGACTATAACCCCAATGTTGGTGTTACCTACAGGCTCGGGGTCTTATATTGTGTTTTGTGATGCATCATATGTTGGCCTTAGTGCGTTCTTGACGCAAGACAGTAGGGTTATTGCCTAGCGCTTCTACAGCTGAAGACCCATGAGAAGCATTATCCAGTCCACGACTTAGAGTTGGTAGCCATTGTTCACGCATTCAAGATCTGGTGGCATTATTTGTACGGTGTCCTTTGTGAGGTCTTTATCGACCACCGGAGTCTACAACATTTGCTCAAACAGAAAGATCTTAACTTGCGGCAGCAGAGGTGGTTAGAGTTACGTAAGGACTATGATATCATAATTCTATATCATCTCGAGAAGTCCAATGTGGTGGTCAATGCCTTGAGTCAAAAGGAAGAGAGTTTAGGTAGTTTAACATATCTACCGGCAGCAGAGAGGCCATTAGCATTGGATGTTTAGGCCTTAGCCAACCAGTTTGTTAGATTGGATGTTTCGAAGCCCAGTCGAGTTCTTGCCTACGTGGTTTCTCGGTCCTCTCTATATGACCGCATCAGAGAGTGTTAGTATGACGACCCCCATCTATTTGTCTTGAAGGACACGGTTCAGCATGGCGATGCCAAAGAGGTTACTATTATGGAGGATGGTGTGTTGTGGATGCAGGGCCGATTATGTGTGCCCAATGTGGATGGGTTGCGTGAGTTGATTCTTTAGGAGGCCCACAGTTTGTGGTACTCCATTCATCTGGGTGCCGCTAAGATGTATCAGAACTTGAGGCAACACTATTGGTAGAGGAGGATGAAGAAAGACATAGTGGAGTATGTAGCTCTATGCCTAAATTGTCAGCAGGTGAAGTATGAGCATCAGCGGCCAGGTGGTTTGCTTGAGCAGCTTGAGATTCCTGAGTGTAAATGGGAGTGTGTCACCATGGACTTCGTTGTTGGAATCCCACGGACTCAGAATAAGTTTGACGCAGTATGGGTAATTGTGGATAGGTTAACCAAGTCGGCTCATTTCATTGCCGTAGTTACTACCTATGCTTTAGAGCAGCAAGCTCGGTTTCTATCCGTAAGATTGTCCGACTTCATGGCTTACCGGTATCGATCATCTTTGACCGAGGTACACAGTTCACATCGTGTTTCTGGAAGGCTGTACAGTGTGAGCTAGGCACACGAGTTGAGTTGAGTACAACATTTCACCCTCAGACGGACGGATAGTCCGAGCGCACTATGCAGATATTGGAGGATATGCTTCGCGCATGTGTTATGGATTTTTGGGGCGCTTGTGATCAGTTCTTGCCACTTGCGGAGTGTGCTTACAACAACAGCTACAAGTCGAGTATTCAGATCTCTCCATATAAAGCTCTATATGGGAGACTGTGTGGTTCTCCAGTTTGGTGGTTTGAGCCGGGAGTGGCTAAGTTATTAGGCACAGATCTGGTTCGAGATGCTTTGGAGAAGGTCAATAGGATCCAGGATCAGCTTCACACAACTCAATATAGATAGAAGAGTTATGCAGATCGGAAGGTTCGCGATGTTGCATTCATGGTTGGAGAGCGAGTCTTACTCCGGGTTTCAGCCATGAAGGGTGTGATGAGGTTCAGGAAGAAGGGAAAGTTGAGCCCTAGGTATATTAGACCTTTTAAGATCCTTGAGAGGATTGGGGAGGTGGCCTACAAGCTTGCTTTGCCACCTAGTTTATCTGCGGTTCATCCAGTGTTCCATGTCTCTATGCTCCGGAAGTATTATGGGGATCAGTCTCATATTTTAGACTTCAGCACAGTCCAATTGGATAAGGATTTGACTTATACTAAGGAGCCTATGGCTATCTTGGACCGACAGGTCCGAAAGTTGAAATCAAAGGTATTGCTTCAGTAAAGCTACAATGGAGGGGTTATCCGGTCGAGGATGCAACCTGGGAGATCGAGCACGACATTTAGAGTCATTATCCTTATCTATTCACCACTTCAGGTATGTCCTTATACACGTTCAAGGACGAACGTTTATTTTTAGAGGGGGAGAATGTAACGACCCGATCGGTCATTTTCTGTAATTGTGCCCTGTTTCACCTTTTCATGCTTCACACGTGTGTTTATGATTTTATGACTTGCGGGGTTAGTTAGTTACATTCCGGGAAGCTTTCGCGTTAATTTGGACCCTTGATTCTTGACTTAGAAGTTTAAATTTAAAAATGTTGACCAAACTTAGACTTTTGTGAAAACCACCCCGGAAATGTGTTTTTATGGGTCCGATAGCTTTGTATTGTGATTTCAGACTTGAGCGTATTCCTGGAATTGATTTTGGAAGTCCGTTGGTTGATTTGTGTTGGTTCACAGATATTTGGCAATTAAAAGTTGAAAAGTTTGACCGTAGCCTGGCTTTTAGCTATCCAGCTCGGAACTTTATTTTAGGACTTGGAATAAGTGTGTTATTGTATTTAGAAACTTGTCTGCAAAATTTGGTATCGTTTTGAGTTGATTTGATAGGATTCAGACGTTTAGTTGTAATTCTACAAGTTCTTGAAAATTTCTTTGAAATACATGCGTTTTAAAGTTCAATTCATAGTTTTAGATATTATTTTTGTGCTTTCATTGTGCGAGCGAGTTTGTAAGATGTTTTTAGTCTTTTGTGGATGTTTGGTTTGGAGCCCCGAGGGCTCGGATGGGTTTCAAACATGTTACGGAAGGTTCTTGGACTAAAAATGGAAATTTAGTGTCCGGTGCCCTATGATGTCACAATTGTGAACACTAGGGTCACATTTGCGACCATAACATGGAAATTCAGGTATCGCAAATGCGATGCCTTGGTCTCATTTGCGAAGCAAGTCTGGGCTGGCTAGGTTCGCATTTACGGTAATTTATGTCGCATTTTTTATGGCAGCAGGGTTCGCAGTTGCGAAATCATCTTCACATTTGCGAAGAAGCTCCCCAGGCCTTCAATGCCGTAATTACGAACCCATATTGCAATAGCAATAACTGCAGCTGACCATAAGGCTAGAAATTCAGGATTTTATCTCTCATTCTCTTATTTTTAAACCCTATACTCGGTAGGAGGCGATTTCGAGAGGTGATTTTCACCTACAAACCTTGGGTAAGTGATTCTAATCTATTTCTAATCATATTCCATCAACATATAATAGATTTTAACATCAACATTATGTGAATGAAAGTGAAAATTTGTGAAACTTTGTCACATTTTTGAAAAACAAGCAATTGCGTTTTCACAGTCGCTTTTGACCCGGATTTTGAAGCTAATCACATATATGAACTTGTGGGGTCATGGGTAAACGAAATCTACCATTGGACCCGGTTTTTGACCAGGCGAGCCCCGTGTTGACTTTTCTTGACTTTTTGGGAAAAGTATAAATATCTTAAATTTATCTATTGCAATTGAATTCCCTATAATTATTTGATGATATTGAGTCAATTTTGGTTAGATTTGAGCCATGTGGAGGCAGATTTGAAGGGAAAAACTATTTTTGAGTGTTGAATTGGTCTAGTTGAGGTAAGTGTATTGCCCAAATTCGAGTGGGGGAACTACTCCTTAGGATTGGTATTGTTTGACTCAACCATGCTAAGTGAAATCCGTGTACGTAAGGTGATGAGTGGGTACACGAGTTGTACGTGTTATTTGACCGGTTTAGGCTACTTAGACTATTTCCATGCTTTTATTGAAATTCCATATCATGTTCTAAATTCCCATAGTTAATCTATCCTTATTTGTGTTCGTCTATCCCTACAGGCCTTAATTGACTTGTTTAGCACTCGTTCTACATCCTACTGATAAATTGCTCTCATGCTTAGTTGAACTTGTTGACTCTTTTATTGTTACATGCTATATCTTCATTGTTAATTATCATTATTTAAAGTTATTGTTCGTGTTATCTCTTCCCTTATTGATTATTTATACTTGAAGTAATTGTCCATGTTATCCCTTTCCTTGTTGATTTTCATTATTTGAAACTCATTGTTAAATGTTATCTCTTGTATTACGAGATAGTCTTATCTAATATTGTGGTTATACATTATTTTCTCTCATTGTTGAGTTATTTGGTGTTGAAGTTGTGAAAGTCGCTAACACGTTGAGCGAAGTCGGTCATTGTTGAGACATTTATCTTATTGATCATTTTAGATTCATTTGTGTTGTTGATATTCTTGTATACATTATGGTGGAGCCATGGGCTATTGTTGTGGAACATTGGTATTGTTGTTGGCAAGTTATGATATATGGGAACTTGGGGTGCTAATTGTTACTGTGATATGATATTGTCGCGCATGCGGCGGTATAAGGCGTCGGGTTAATGTGCATGCGGTTGTTGCACCCTATTTTGCACTTGTCAAAACAAGATTCAACTTGTGGTTTCTCTGTTGTGGATGAAAGAGAGTCGCCACCTAATATTTAAAAGTATACTAGGGTACCTATTTAATTACTAAAGGTCATATTCCTTACTGGTCTGTAACCGGTGAGATTATGGGTATGGTGTAAGGCCACGTAAAAGTTTGCCAAGTAATTTAAGGTTTCGTGGTGCCGAGGTATGCTTATGTGTTTGAGGATTGTAGAGATTTTTCGCGGCTCGCAAGCTTGCCGCGGTATAGACTTTTTGGGTTGAAGAATGCACTGAAGAGTTGATTGAAAGGCGATTCTGCGGTCAGTTTTGCAACCGCAGAACCACTCCGCGGGCCGCATACCCGTCTCAGAGTTGAGCAGAAAAATTGTTGAATTTTGAAGGTCGTTTTACGGCCCATTCTGGGATCGCATATCCATTTCGTGGTACGTATTTTCCATTGCAGATTTGGCATGAAGAATTTCGTTGGGCGATTTTGCGGTTCACTCTGCGGCCACATAAGTGGTCTGTTGGCTAAACTCCTCTTTTAGAATTGAACCCCATAATGGCCTTGTAAGTCCCCTGTTCCTCATTATAAATTGAATATTTCGAATAAGCCTTGTGTCAAAAGATACATGCGTTCAATTTGTATTCCAAACGTTCTCGTTATGTTGAGTTACTATTTGAGAAGGTTAAGCATGGGCTGTGTGTTAATATGACATGACTTGAAAATGTCATTCTAATGAAAACTAGCATGTTGAATTGTGTAAAAATTCACATATGCCTAAGACCCTTAATTTGGTTAGTTGCTCAAATATGTATTTAAAGTCTTGAGTAGAAATGCCTTGTTGTTGATAATCTATAAGGATGCTTGAAAGTGAAAGAAGTGGGTTGGAGATATAAAGTGTGGACAACATGCCAAGAATGAAAGTTATACTTGTGGACAATGGTGCCGAGGAAATGAAATGATGTGAGAAAGGTTATGAAATAGGCCTTGATTCAACTGTTCCTAATTGACTTCGAAAATAGATTTTCCTAAAAGCTTATGTACCCAAGTTATGCCCAAATGTGGTTGTTTTAACTAGTGTTATGCTTTGTAAGTATGTCCAGTGTGTTTTGAGCTCTTATATCTTCATGAGTTGAAATTGTGTATTGCCCTTATTGGGAAAAAATATTTGAAGAAACAATGATGTGTTACATGTTTATGATTTTAAGTTGTGCTTCGATTACTAATCATTTTACTCCATTTCTTAGAAAGAAATCCATTGTGTTTAAAGACTTCATTACTAATAAACCTAACGTTGTGATTTTCAAAATATTCTATTTGTTGATATTTATGATGATGATCCATGAAAGTAAAGAAGCAAAAGTGTGGAGTATGAGATACGACCACCATGCCATGAATCAAAAATCATACGTATGGCCAATATAGCCAAGGAAATAATGATGTTGTGAATGGTTGAAAGTACTAACGAAGTTATATATACAGTGTGAAAGGTTAAAAGGTGAATATAAAATATATTTGTACTTCTCTTTACCTTGTTTGAAAACAAAAGTATTTTTGGGAGTATCATTAGCAAACCGAGGAAGGGTGGGTCATAAGGCCCTCACCCGAAACTACACGTGCCAGTGTAGGGTGGATTGTGATTATTCCCCTTATTTGGGATGAGATTAAAATATTGAAGTGATTGTGATTATTCTCCTTAATTGGGATGAGATTGATATTAGCTATGAATTGGAAAGTCAACCCATACGGCATATGTGGGAAGACGGCCTAGTCGATCCAGTGGAGATCGGACGCCATGTTGTGCGCATGGTGGTACTACTCTTGGTAACACCTTTTTTTTGCATCGCATGTCAAACCACATTGTTCGTGGGGAGATGGTCTAGCCGATCGGACGTGATCGGACTTCGTGCTAAAATTACGGTGGTATATCGGTGCTAATGATCTCCCAACCAAAAATATATATATTATTTTCGTATTTTGAAAGTTGTTATGTTTTAACTGGGCTTTTGGATATTGTTGATTGTGACTTGATGTTTCTATAGTTTTCCCTTTCTTTTATTTACATTCTATTTTGAAAGAGGTCATTTAGCTTTACATACTAGTACTATTCCATATGTACTAATGTCCCTTTTGTCGGGGGCGCTACATCTTCAATGGATGCAGGTGGTTCGTCAGCGGGCAAATTTGATCCTCTTTAGCAGTTTCTCTCTATTCAATAGTTACTCCATTCCCGGCTTCATATCATTTGACGTTGTATATTATGTTTTGAGGTATGGCCGTGGCCTTATCGCCGACACTTTCATTCTTCTCTTCTAAACTTAGAGGCTCCGTACACAGGTTGTGGGTGGTGTTTGATGTTGGTAATTAAACTAGGAAGTGTTGGTATTTGGGAAAACATGTTTTTCATAATATCTATAAACTTATAATATTTTGTAAATCTTAAATGAATATCCTTTAGTAATGGAAAAAGAATATGGAACATCTTCTCATGTCAATCACTTGTACTGATTATTATGGTGTTAATGGGCAACGTTGGGTAGAAGGCAACTAGCATGCTTGCTTAACCGGTGTATCTCGGTTGAGCGCCGGTCGCGCCCCCCAGATGTCGGGGCGTGACATAAGGGTTCTTGTTTTTCTAAGGGAAAGGTATTAGGCACCCCTTAAAATCTACCTGAGGTAGCTCCACAGGACTTAGACTAGATTTAGGACTAACTGTTTATACTATGCTTAACTAGTGTTTAAAGAATGTAGCTTACCATATATTAGGGCATAATACCTATAATCGAAGAGTGTAGTTTAAAAAGGATGGATTTAAATAAGAGTTTTAGAAAAATCATGTTCGTATATATATATGCCTGAAAAGAGTTTTGAAAGATACGATGTTTGTATGAAAAATGTGTAAAAGAGAAGCTAAGTTAAAGCACTTAGTTTCCTAAGGTATAGAAGTTCATATTACTCTCATGAGATGTTATGATAGAAAGGATAAGATATACCTTGATTCTTAAATATTAGACTTGAGGAGATTGTTTCAAAACCTTTGTTTGGACGGCAACACTTTGTTCTTTCCGAAAAGAGTTGATTTCCTTTTAGAAAATTAGACACGCGACTTAGTTCTGGTTATTCTTTTGAAAGGGGGACTGCCGCCTTTGTTAAGCCTTTGTGCTTCAAAATCTTTAAGAAAACGTTAGCAATGCATAATGAATTAATAACACCTCATGACTAGCGGATGTAGAATTAATTGCTAACTAATGCCTCTTTTAATACTCAGTTCTTTAAGGCTTGCCTATGTTTTATAGGACTTAAGATATAAAGTAAAGCATTCAATCCAATATATAATTGTCATATACATGTGAGATAATACAACATAAACACAGTGAAGAATAACAACAGAATGCAATTATAGAATAACGAAAGCAATAAATAAAGGAGCGAAGGGAAAGAAAGGACTCTGAGGTTTGGGCCTCAAAGAGCCAGGCCCATCAGTAAGAGAGACGAGCGATAACTGACTCTGAATCTTCTGAGACATAGCAGAGATGGACTTGGGCCTGAGTTCTATAAGAACTCAGCAGGCCCAAATCATTGTACATGTTCAAAAAATAATGGAGAAGGTCATTAGAAAAAAATAGTATTATATACATGCCCATATATGAAATTTGCAAGCAATGAATAAAGGAAAAGATCACTAATAGTATTTCAATACTACGAAAGTCATACTAATGTGGACGTTATGTATGCTAAATGATCCACATTGAACACCTTTCGTTGTTATTAAACACCAAACCCAAAGAGAATAACAAGTGTCAATGAATCAAAGGCTAAATAGAGAATTCCACTCAAGGTCGATGCCCCCTTTGAATCCCCCGACACTTTAAAGTTCTCAAGGGTCTCAAGGCCCAAGGCAATGCTTGTGCTGGGGAGAGCAACCCAACCTAGAGTTGAACTGTATTCCCAAGTACCCCTAACCACTAACAACTCATTCTTCCCTATAGGTTGGAATGCCAATGAGGCTCTTTCAATGCAAACCAACTACTATGACATTTCCTACCACAGAAGCTGTCACGACCCAATTTCCTCTCAGTTGGGTATCGTGATGGCACCTAGTCTTAGGGACTAGGTAAGCCTAACATTAAATGAATAACAACAATAATAAATAACTTCTAACAACTTTTGAAATAGAAATCTTTGTAAAATTTATAATTCCCAAAACCGGTAGTACAAGTCATAAGCTCTACAGAGTTTGCTACAAATTTCTAAATACAACTGTTTTGAAATAGGTAAAGCAGTGTGAATATAAAATAGGAAGGTGACTCCAAAGCCTGTGAACGTAGCAGCAGGTTTACCTTGATTCTCCACAGCAATAGTACGCACAACTAGCTAATGATCAACTGACTTCAAAGTACCCGGATCTGCACAAAAAATGTGCAGAAGTGTAGTATGAGTACACCGTGGCAGTACCCAGCAGGTATCAAGACTAACTTTAGTGGAGTAGTGACGAGGAACAGTCAAGACACTTACTGGACTAAATAACCTGAACAAGGTATAAGTATAGATACAACAGAGTATAATATCTACATATAGATTACGCGATATGACTAAGAATACATTAATTACAATAATAAAGGACGACAACAAGTATCAGCGGAATACCATAATAATGACACAGAAGGGTTAACGTAAACACAACCTAAATCCAAAATCACAGATACAGCAAGGATAATTAACAACTCAGCAACAACGACCGCTTTCACATCAGGTTTTAGTCAACAAACTCCACGAGGTACCGAACCTCGGACAAATCACAACTCATGGGTCTCAATACCTGAACCCTAACATTTGGCATCCTGTGCCCTCATCACACCTCATAACCGCACTGACGACTCGCGTGCCAAATAGAGCCATTCTAACATAAAAGGCAAATAAGCAAGGGTGTACATCTATACTCAATAATATAAAGAAAACCTCTTATCCGGTAAGAGTGATGAACTACGTGTATGCTTGTGCAAGTGTCCTAACATAGTTCATATCAACTAGTGAGCATAAGAGGAAAAGAACGGACAACACGTAGAATGTTTCCTCACAACTTTCACAAGATAAAGCTCACACAGGTAAGTGTACCACTACACACATATCAACAACAAGGATGCCCCCAGGCCATCACAAATTATCACAAATCAATCCCTGACACAACCCACATTGTCTCGCCACGTGTGCAATAGTAAAGTAAATGTCCGCCGTGTCTCGCCACACGTGCATAATAATGTTCCCACCTTGTCTCGCCACATGAGCAACCCACATATATATATATATATATATATCCTGCCTTGTAATGCCGCATGTACATAATATCAATAATAACCATAGCATGGAAGAAACCTCGTGCAACCCCATAACAAAGAGATGTCAACAAACGGCACTCCCGAGATACCGTCTCGTAGTCCCAAAAGTAAATGCTCAATGGGGGATCTCCCGAGGTACCACCTCGTAGTCCCAAAAGTAAATATGCAAGACATGGGGAGCTCCCGAGGTACCTCCTCGTAGTGCCAAAGTAAATATGCAAGAACAATAAGTACAACTGCAACAATAGCACTAATACAACGGTACGACAAATAAATCAACTCAGAACTTCCAGAACTCAAAGGAACGAATGAATTAATTCACAAGGAGTGGCCACAATAGAGAATGCCAGTCATATTAAGAAAAGCTCAATAAGAAAGGAAATATTATGTAACAATGGTCCACAATGTATAGTTCGACAACGAAGGAACTAATACAAGGCGAATAATTCCAAATAAGGACAAGCCAACTAAAATATAGGATATCTAACTTCTTTTAAGGTTGGCAATTAAGAAAGTGATACAACAAATTCAATTAGCGATAAGCAGCAGAAAGATAATCATAGCCTCAATTAAGGATGAACAATTATAAAAGAGATAATTATAACTTCAAATAAAGATAAGCAGTTAGGGGAAAGATAACATGGCAATAGAAGAGATAACAATTTTAGTTTAGGCACAGATGACTCAAATAAGCATCAAGGGTGGATCATGAAGCAATTAATTCTAATTAAAGCAGGTAGAGGTGAAACTAGTAATTTAGAAACATAATCATAACGAGAACAACTGCATATTCAGTGAATACAAGGATCTAAGAACCCTAAAAGGCCAACTTTCTACAAATAAATCAGAGCACTTACTCGTCACCTCGCGTACACGGACTACAATTAGCATAAAAGACTCAAATCCTAAGGGGTAGTTCCCCACATGAAGTTAGGCAAGATACTTACCTCAAAGAAGACAGACCGATACTCTAAAATGAACTTCTCAGGTGAAATGACCTCCGGGCGGCTCAAATCTAACCAAAATAACTTCAAATCACAAATAAAACTCATAAGAAACTATTCCTGATCATAAAGCCTCAATCTTTATAAAAATCTAAAAACCGACCCAAAAGTCGATCCCCGGGTCCGCAACTTGGAACCCGACAAATTTCACAAAACCCGAACACCCATTCCGATAAGCGTTCAACCATAATAAAATTATCAAATTCTCATACCAATTCATCCCTCAAATCATAATTTTTCATTTTGAAACTTTTCTTCAAAAATCTCCATTTTCCTCAACTCAAAACACAAATTAAATGATAAAAATAAAGATAAAATCATGGAATATAATAAATTCTAGGTGAATAACACTTACCCAATCGATTTTTCTAGAAAACCCAACAAAGAATCGCTGAAAACCGAGCTCTACAAGTCAAGATATGATGAAAATGGCCTAACCCTCGATTTGAAGATCTTATATTCTGCCCAAATGATTGTGCGTCACGAATGCGGAGGGAGGATCGCGTTCGCGAATAAGAAAAATAGGCCGCCAAATTCGCGAACGCGAGTGAAGGGACGCGAACGCAAAGAACAAGGGGCATGAGCCAACACGAACGTGACATGGCAGATGCGAACGCGAAGAAGGAAAAGGCAGACCTTCGCGAACACGAGAGGATGAATGCGAACATGAAGAAAAAATATTCCTTCATCCAAAATTACTCTTCGCGAACTCGAAGGAACAGACGCAAAAGAGAAAACTAGATGACAGATTTAGCAGCTCAAATATAGAAGAAAATGGCTCGTAGCCCATCCGAAACACACCCGAGGCCCCCTGGACCCCGACTAAACACACAAACAAGTTCCAAAACCTAACACAGACTTGCTCGAGGTCTCAAATGACATCAAACAATGCCGAAAATACCAATCGCACCACGAATCAAACTAATGAACTTTCAAAACATCCAACTTCGAAAACGCGTGCCGAAACCTATCAAACCATCCTGGAATGATGTCAAATTTTGCAGGCAAGTCCCAAATAACATAACAGAGCTGTTCCAACACTCGGAATCGCATTCCGATCCCAATATTAAAAAGTCCACTACCGGTCTAACTGAGCTACGGACCTCCAAAACACAATCCGGACATGCCCAAAGTCCAAAATCACCCAACGGAGCTAACAGAACCGACGAAACACCATTCATGAGTCGTCTCTACTCAGTTCTGACTACGATCAAAATCCAAGGACTTAAGCTTCCGATTTAGGGTCTAAGTGTCCCAACTCACTCTGAATTACCCAGTAATTGAATTCAACCACGCACGTAAGTCAATACACATAATACGAAGCTGCTCAAGGCCTTATGCCGCCGGGAGGGACTTAAATTCTCAAAACGACCGGCCGGGTCGTTACATCCTTCCCCTCTTAAGTAAACATTCGTCCTCGAACGTGCCAAGAATTACCTCAAAGTCTTCAAATTACTGAAAGCACATATCTAACATATACTCGTGGGTGACCCCACATCACCCCAATCCACATAAGCCTGAAGACACCATCTCTACTGTAATTTAGCCTTTTTCACCTTCCATTCATCTCCAAAAGACCTGATTCTAAATTCACACCCGGTATTAGTCTAAACTAGCTGCAATAACTCATGGCTACACCCACAAGGTACGACCACCTAACACGACACGCCAAACATAGGCCCATAATGACAATTCTGAACACAATAGCTGCCCGCAAGCAAAACTAGCACCGACAATTAGCCTCATATCTGATAGGAACCCGATTCAAACCTCCACAATACTGATAACGATGAAAGAAACATGAAGACCTCTTATCTATACACCCGGATCAACAAGTCACAACTATTGGTCTTACCCTCATCTCTGAATCACAAGTTGGATACACATCATACCAATGGAAATCTTCCATTAACTCAATTCTTCCAATAAAATCACAATACTTACTAAAATCTAACCCCGGTAGAGTATCAAATCAGAAATCGTAAACAAATTACTCAGGAATCACATAAACCTACCATAATGGACAACAGGAATTCACTTCTAGCCTCGAAACTCTCAATAATGAATAGAAACAAACGATAGACATGGGCTACCACTCATAGAGTCTCCAAACAGGAGTAAACATATATACAGAATACTAAGTCATGAACTCACCCATAGGTGGAACAACAAATAGGGGAACTCGCCCCGATAAGCACAACCGAATCAAAATACGAATGGTGCCCCTCTATAACAATTCAAAAGCATACATGTATGACATCATCTGGTGTAGTGGAATCAAGCCTACTATATGAAACACATCAAAGAGCCGGGCCTTCCCTTCTTGGGAGCCCTCTACTTGCCTGAATACTCCGCTGTGACACACCTATCCGGAGTCTAGGACAATCTCTCACCCTGTGGCTGATATCTCCACACTCGAAGCAACCTCTCTAGTGACATGGGTGTGGGAAATGTGCAGTACGGCTACTCTAAGACCCATGAGCACCTAAAATACTGTGCCAAGCCTGAAGTGCAAACTGAAATGGCTGAACCACAAAAGCTCTACCATGTCGTACCCTACCTCCAAAATAAGGACTAGTAGATCTCTCCGGTCTACGAGGCCTCCTCACCTCCCTGTCTTCTCTTTCCTGACCTCGCCTGTCTGCTCTCTACTGATCCCACATGCCCTCTAATCGGCGAGCGATCCCTACTACCTGCTGAAACAAAACATCCGACTCTAACTCTCGTGCCACGCTAAACCAAATATCATGGCTGAGCCCCTCAATGAATCTACAAACACGCTCTCTAACTATAGCGAACAAAGGAGGTGCATGTCTAGCCAAATCATTGACTCAAACGGCATACTCCGACACTGAAATAGCGCCCTGGCGCAGCTGCTCAAACTTCGCGTGCCATTCATCTCTAAGGGACTGAGTTACAAACTCTCTCAAGAATATCTTTGAAAACTGAACCTATGTAAGTGAAGCTGACTCAGCCGGGCTACCAAACTCGTATGCCCGCCACCACTGATAAGCCGCACCCCTGAGCTGGAATGTAGTAAAAGTAACCCCGCTCATCTCCACAATACCTATAGTACGGAGAATGCGGTAACATTCCTCCAGAAAACCCCGGGCATTATCTATCGCTAATCCACTGAAGGTAGGAGGGTGGTACTTTTTATACCTCTCAAGTCTAAGTTGTTCTTCCTCATATGAGGTTTCCCTAACCACGCACTGAACTGGGAGCACAGGCTGTGTCGCCATGACACCTAGAACCTGACCAACATGAACTAGCTGCTCTGGAGTGTGGGCGACGGAAGTCTGAGCTCCTCCCCCTGACTGTGAAATAGCTGGTGCAACCGAAATCAACCCCGCCTGAGCTAATGTACCAAACATGCTCAGGAACTGTGCTAAGGTCTCCTAAAGTCCGGGGGTAAAAACAGGCTCCTTCGGTACCTGCCCCTTAACTAGAACTACTAGTGGCTCCTCAACTACTACTCTGGTAGGTGCCCTAGCTGCGGCACATTGTCCTCGTCAGCCTCTGCCTCTGCCCCTAGCGACATTTGCTCCAGGGGTAACATCATCAGCAATTGCATCTTGTGTCCTTACCATCAGTGAGAGAATATAATAAAAAACGTTCAAACTTCGAGATCAATGAACTCGCACGATAGGAATGAAGGAAGTGAAATTGTCCTAATAGTTTTGTAGTCTCTCAAAGATAAGTACAGACGTCTCTGTACCGATCCGCAAGACTCTACTAAACTCGCTTATGACTCGTAGCACCTATGCACCTAGAGCTCTGATACTAACTTGTCACCACCCAACTTCCCTTCCGTTGGGTATCGTGATGGCACCTAGTCTTAGGGACTAGGTAAGCCTAAGATTAAATGAATAACAACACTAATAAATAACATCTAACAACTTTTGAATTAGAAATCTCTATAAAATTTACAATTCTCAAAACCGGTAGTACAAGTCACAAGCTCTACAGAGTTTCCTACAAATTTCTAAATATAACTGTTTGGAAATAGGTAAAACAGTGTGAATACAAAATAGGAAGGTGACTCCAAATCCTACGAATGCAGCAGCAGGTTAACCTTGAGTCTCCATAGCAACAGTCTG
Organism: Nicotiana otophora; assembly: GCA_000715115.1. Classification (NCBI taxonomy): domain Eukaryota; kingdom Viridiplantae; phylum Streptophyta; class Magnoliopsida; order Solanales; family Solanaceae; genus Nicotiana; species Nicotiana otophora. The sequence goes on from AWOL01S0020917.1 coordinate 66,641, forward strand.
CACAACTAGCTAATGATCAACTGACTTTAAAGTACCTGGATATGCACAAACAATGTGCAGAAGTGTAGTATGAGTACACCACGGCGGTACCCAGAAGGTATCAAGACTAACCTTAGCGTAGTAGTGACGAGGAACAATCAATACACGTACTGGACTAAATAACATGAACAAAGTATAAGTATAGAAACAATAGAGTGTAATATCCACATAAAGACTACGCGGTATGACTAACAATACAGTAATTACAATAGGAAAGGACAGCAACAAGTATCAGCAGAATATCATAATAATGACGCAGAAGGGTGAACGTAAACACAACCTAAATCCGAAATCACAGAAACAGTAATCACAATTAACAACTCAGCAACAATGACCGATTTCACATTAGGTTTTAGTCAACAAACTCCATGAGGTACCGAACCTCGGACAAATCATAACTCACGGGTCTCAATACCTAAACCCTAACACTTGGCATCATGTGCCCCTAATACACCTCATAACCGCACTGACGACTCGCGTGCCAAAATAGCCATTCTCACATTGAAGGCAAATAAGCAAGGGTGTACATCTATACTCAACAATATCAAGAAAACCTCTTATCCGGTGTGCAACACAAATATCAACAATAAGGATGCCCCCAGGCCATCACAAATCAATCCCTGACACAACCCACCTTGTCTCGTCACGTGTGCAATAGTAAAGTAAATGCCCGCCTTGTCTCGCCACACATGCACAATAATATTCCCACCTTGTCTCGCCACATGCGCAAGCCCCCC
>AWOL01S0020917.1:68870-86221 GCA_000715115.1 Nicotiana otophora
ACATATATATATATATATACACACACATATACCACCTTGTCACGCCACATGTACATAATATCAATAGTAACCATAGCACGGCAGAAACCTCGTGCAACCCCATAACAAAGAGATGTCAACAAAGTGCACTCGCGAGATACCGTCTCGTAGTCCCGAAAGTAAATACTCAATAAGAGATCTCCCGAGGTACCGCCTCGTAGTTCCAAAAGTATATATGCAAGACAGGGGGATCTCCCGAGGTACCGCCTCATAGTCCCAAAGTAAATATGCAAGAACAACAAGTACAACAGCAACAAAAACACTAATACAAGGGTACGGCAAATAAATCAACTTAGAAATTTCAGAACTCAAAGGAACGGAGGAATTAATTCACAAGGAGTGGCTACAATAGAGAATGCTAGTCATAATAAGAACATCTCAACCAGAAAGGAAATATTCTATAACAACTGTCCATAATGTACAGTTCGACAACGAAGGAACTAACACAAGGCGAATAATTCCAAATAAGGACAAGTCAACTAAAATATAGGATATCTGACTTCTTTTAAGGTTGGCAATTAAGAAAGAGATACAACAAATTCAATTAGCGATAAGCAGCAGAAAGATAATCATAGCCTCAATTAAGGGTGAACAATTATAAAAGAGATAATTATAACTTCAAATAAAGATAAGCAGTTAGGGGAAAGATAACATGGCAATAGAAGAGATAACAATTTCAATTAAGGCACAAACGACTCAAATAAGCATCAAGGGCGGATCATAAAGCAATTAATTCTAATTAAAACAGTTAGAGGTGAAACTAGTAATTTAGAAACGTAATCATAACGAGAACAACTGCATATTCAGTGAATACAACGACCTAAGAACCCTAAAAAGCCAACTTTCCACAAATAAATCAGAGCACGTACTCGTCACCTCATGTACACGGACTACAATTAGCATAGAAGACTCAAATCCTAATGTGTAGTTCCCCCACACAAAGTTAGGCAAGATAGTTACCTCAAAGAAGACAAACTGATACTCTAAAATGAACTTCTTGGGTGAAATGACCTCCAGGCGGCTCAAATCTAACCAAAATAACTAAAACCCGATCATAAATAACCAAAGCATAAATAATACTCAAAAGAAATTATGGTGGATCATAAAGGCTCAATCTTTATAAAAATCTAAAACCCGACCCAAAAGTCGACCCCCGGGCCCGCACCTCGGAACCCGACAAATTTCACAAAAACCTGAACACCCATTCCGATACGAGTTCAACCATTCTAACATTATCAAATTCCGATTCGTCCCTCAAATCATGATTTTTCATTTTGAAAACGTTCTTCAAAAACCTCCATTTTCCTCAACTCAAAATACAAATTAAATGATAAAAATAAAGATAAAGTCATGGAATATAATAAATTATAGGTGAAGAACACTTATCCAATCGATTAGCTTGAAAAATCCCACAAAGAATCGCTCAAAACCGAGCTCTACAAGTCAAGATATGATGAAAATGGCTTAACCCTCGATTTGAAGATCTTATATTCTGCCCAGATGATTTTGCGTCGTGAACGCGGAGGGAGGATCGCATTTGCGAAGAAGAAAAAATGAGGCTGCCAAGAAGCCCCTTCGCGAACGCGAGTGAAAGGACATGAATGCGAAGAACAAAGGGTGTGAGCCTACGCGAACGCGAGATGGCAGATGTGAACACGAAGAAGGAAAAGGCAAAACTTCGCGGGTGCGAGAGGATGAATGCGAACGCGAAGAAGAAATATTCCTTCATCCAAAATCACTCTTTGCGAACGCCAAAGAGAAAACCAGATGACGGATTCAGCAGTTCAAAAATAGAAGAAAATGGCTCGTAGCCCAACCTAAACACACCCGAAGCCCCCAGGACCCCGTCTAAACACGTAAACAAGTTTCATAACCTAACACGGACTCGCTCGAGGTCCCAAATCACATCAAACAATGTCAAAAATATAAATCGCACCACGAATCGAACTTATGAACTTCCAAAACTTCCAACTTCGAAAATCCGTGCCGAAATCAATCAAACCAACCCAGAATGATGCTAAAATTTGCAGGCAAGTCCCAAATAACATAACAGAGCTGTTCCAACTCTCGGAATTACATTCTGACCTCGATATCAAAAATTCCACTACCGGTCAAAATCTCCAAAAATTCAACTTTCGCCATTTCAAGCCTAAATGAGATACAGACCTCCAAAACACAATCCGGACACTCCCCTATGTCCAAAATCACCCAATGGAGCTAACGGAACCGACATAACTCTATTCCAGAGTCGCCTCTACATAGTTCTGACTAAGGTCAAAATGCTAAGACTTAAGCTTCTGTTTTAGGGACTAAGTATCCCAAATCACTCTGAATCACCCGGTAATTAAATTCAACTATGAACACAAGTCAATACACATAATACGAAGCTGCTCGGGGCCTTATACCATCGAACGAGATTTAAATTCTCAAAACGACCGGCCGGGTTATTACAGAAGCATACTTTTTCTAAACAGAATAACATAGGAATCACATAGAAATAGTTTGTTATTCATGACTATACTTCATGTATTAAGTGAATGAAACACATGGAACAGGTTTAAAAGTCAAGTTTATAAACACATATGGATACGGGAACACTTATTCTATTGTTGACAAAGAACCAAACAACTGAAGTCATACAACTCACAAACAAATAAAGCACATAGTCTAGAACTGCAACAACAGATGCTATTGTCCTAATGGATTGATCGCATATTAGTTTAACACCAGATATTATCATGAGCATACACATAGGTTAATAATACTACATGAATCCTTTGAAATCCTCAGTAAAGATTCAAACAATGACATATGCAAGTTATTATACCCAATCAGTATCAACAAAAGGCTTCTCCTATACCATATTCAATTTAGATCAACATGGGAAAAAGAGGACAGAGTGCAATTTCAAAATAGTGTTCAAAAGTATGAAGTCATGAGGGATAAGTCCCAAACTTCCACACATACAGAGATCTCAACCAGTGTTATGGCCTCAGAAGATAGGATGAGTATCAAATATTACAAAGTCAGATTGTCAGTACCATTAAGGGTTTAAGAACATGGGAAACATCATATCAAACAGTCTAAACTCATCTGTTCAGACTATGGTTAGTAGCCAGACATGGTGGTGTTATATCCATGTCATAGAAATAGTTAGTATTCAACCACAACAGACACACCTATAATCTAATCCATAAGAGGTAGGCTGATCATAACAAAATATTTGTAGAATATCACTGATGTTCATAGAAAGTTCATCCTAGTGAGAGCATTTACAACTAATAGTTAGGCATGGATATAAATCATTCATAGTGATGACTCAGAGAATACTTACAAGTTAACAAGCACTTGCACACCGAAGGGGAGCATTTTTGAACACTAAATCTTCATAAACCCTAACCAAGTGATGCAGAGTTACCCTATGTACTTTCATGTATGTCCTAGCTAGAATCATCTAACAGCAAACCCAAGTACAGAATAACAGAACTCAAAAGAACATGGCATGATAAGCATGAAGATTATAACCGCAACCCCAAGTATAGAATAATAGAACTCAAAAGAATATGGCATGGTAAGCATGAAGATTGTAATAGAACATTGGAGGGAAGTCTGAAGTCTAAGTAAATATGAGGAATCATTAAAGCATATTAATCAGCTTAACCACATACGCAACTTAATATAGAACAGAAGTCATAAGGTCATATAGCTACTTAATCAGTTTTAATGAAATACAATAGCTGACCACAGGTTGACAACAAAGTCATGGTGAACCAAAATAGACAATTACAGACTAATAGCAAACATTATGAATGAAAGAGTTAGCAGGAAAATAGTAACATGTTCATGATTTTTGAATGAAGGAATTAAATGAGAAAGGATGGAGGTGTACTGACCTTTTCAAGGGCAGCAGACCAAACAGGATTTTAACTTAGCCATATGAAAACAAAATTTCCAAGATCTTGAGAACTGAAGGAACTCAGAAACAAAAGGAAATAGAAATTAATCAGAAAAGAAACCTAGGCTTCTAAATCTTTAATTCATATGTGATTTTCGAATCGTGTTAGGTTTGGTAGGTCTGGTTGGTGATAATAGATGAGAGAAATCAAGGCTCTATTTATAGTATCATTTAATGGCTTAGGATTTCAGCAAGAGTCAAACTTGGTCGTGGAGAGTGACGACTACCAGATGATGCAAGCAAAATCGAGTAACACTCTAAGCAACAGTGGTGAAATCAGTGAGGCATTTACCAGAGCGAGGGAAGGTTGACCGTTGGAAGCAGAAATCAACAGACAAAGGTCGGAGACCTAGGGGTTACTATGTTTGACCTCTGGTCATAGAATACTCATCATAAGTTCTCTGAAGAAGCTCCATACATGCTTTAATTTAACATAACACAAATTAAATCTAAAGAGTTGATGTTGCATCATTGTATCTAGGGTTTAGATTTAGGTATTCGAATTTTGGATAATGAAACGGGGAAGAGTCGCCGAGAATCACAGATAGGGAAGGCAAAGATGATGATTCTATGTTCGATTTGTGACCTTGCATAAATTTGTGCAAGGTCTTTGACTGATTCGGTCATGGAGAGTTGAGAGAAGTGAGAGAGAGAGAGAGAGAGAGAGAGGAAAATTGGCGGCTATGCAGGGGGGAAATTCTTAGGGTTTGGGTAGTTTAGGCTGTCTCTAGGGTTACGGATAGGAGATAGGATCTGGGCCATTGATTATTTAGATCAATGACCCTAACGTGATGGGGTAATTCAGGGATTAAAAGTTTTTAACGAGAAAATGTAAGAGATCTCCTTATTTCAGCGGCTGAGATTAGATCCAATGGGGCATTTAAAATTAAAGAAAAAATGAAGACAAAACGAGGGTCGTTGATATGTAGGATGGACGACCCAAATTGATTGTGTTTCTTTTGCAAGTGATAGAGACGGGTGACATGGCACAATTTCATTGGACAAGAAGAGGAGATAGAGATTTCCAAGGTGGAGATAAGGGTATTGGATCTGGTCAGATTTGGCTTGGGCTCGAGTATTTCGGCTGGAATGGATTTAATGAATAGCCACTTTGTATTTAATTAAGGAATTGCAATTGTAGCCTTTTAGTTTTTTACCCCTTTAAAATTAATTTAATTAAAGTAAATTAACTTCCAATAAAATGTAGTAAAATTATAATTATCAAATACACTACTAATTATTGTAATTATTTATTTATAAAATACATTGTTTTCTAAATTATAACACTACTTTGAATTATATTAATATAATTAACCAAAATTTGAGAAGTAATTCGTAAATTAATTATAAAACCTCTATGGTGTATTTTAAAAATAATTTGATAGTAGTATATTTGTAATTACATAATACTAATGCTAGGTTATTAATTTCAAAGCTAATACTTAATTAATTTGTATAAATAGGTAATTATTGATAGAAAATACATTAAAAAAATAAATAGTAAATATTTAATTATAAATAAATCAATATTAAATGGCAGGGACAAAATTGGTCGTCAAAAGTTTTCCCTCTTTGACCGGAGATGATGAAAGAGTTTTCGTGCTAAGAAATTGAACCAAAACCAATTTTGTCCCGACTTTAGGCATACATTGTTGGAATGGCACGAAGATTATGAGCTGCATGATTGGGAGATAAGGAAGAATTTGGGATGTTTGGGTCGAATTCTGGCTTTGAATTGCTTACATACCTTGGACATAACGAGGATCAAGTCATATGTAGTTTTGGAGTGAGTATTTTGAAGATGTAATACTCGCAGGAACTGCCCCAATACCGTATTATGACGATATATCGAGACGGAGGATTAGGCCTCGCGATAGCTTGAATTTTGTGGCTTGACTTGAAGGATTTGAAGATTTCGAGTTCCACTTGTCCTTTCGTACCTGAACTTGGATCCTTGGCCCACTAATGAGTTTGTTATCCCTCATAGTGTGGTAGTTTGGTATGCTGCATAGAAAGAGTTCCACGTTGAGATATTTGTTCTTGCAAAAATGAAATACACACATACCCATATATTTCAATACAGAATATATTATGATGTGATGTAAATGATGCAGGAATGATGATGCATGGCTTCCAGCGAGCCGATTTGGGATCGAGATGATGGGATACTTGAACTTGACTCAATTTGTTAGTCGGGCTGTGTACCATTCCGCAGTTGTCGGAGCATTGAAAAGTTTTTCCGCTTTTCGGGAGAGCTTGACTTGTAGTGTGCGTCTCCACTTGTTGGGCTCCATGGCGGCGGAGCAGCGGTGCGTATTGTTCCTATGGAGGAATGAATAGTTGTCTATATACAAGGCTTCGATTGGTGAAGCCGGCGTTTGATTTTTACTGGGCGCTCCGATCGATTGAGATGACGGTTTTCTATATACAAGACTTCAATTGGTGAAGCTGACGGCTCATTTTGTACAAGGTTCTCCGATTGATTGAGAAGACGGTTTTCTATATACAAGGCTTCAATTGGTGAAGCCGACGGTTCATTTTGTACAAAGTGCTCCGTTTGTTTGAGCAGGTGATTTTCTATGTACAATGTACCTTTTCCGCATCAACAGTCTGACTCCGAGGTACCTACAAAGGATTCAAGGATTAGCTTTAGTTGTACCAAAAATATTCAAGTAAATGAGAAAAGGGTGATAATCTTGGGAAAGTGGAGAATCCATCATTTGCCCTAATGTGGTCCCAACGTTTTCTTGTTTCATGTTGACCCTTCACTCAAAGAAAAATTCTTAATGGGAGCGGGGGATTGGTTTTTGTCGACTACAATATCGGTTTGCCCCAGCCTTTGACATGGTTGCATCACAAAGTTCGGTAGGTGGATTAAATTGCTGTATTTTTAAGAAAAACAATTTTTTTAAAATTTTGTTCTAAAGCAAATGTCGTCATTTCGGATTATGACATGCTATGAAATGTTCTCCACACACGAGAATATCTTCCTGAAAACACTGTCCCATTGATATCGATCCTTCATGATGCTTGACAACGCGACTGCTTGCCGTTATAACTGCATCTTAATTTGAACTAATACATTACAGAGGTTTTCCTATTGTTATGACCGAACCCTTTCAGATTGCCTACGGAATCAGGTCTGAACGTAGTTCGTGGATGATGATAAAAATATGATGAAGATGGCCGAGCCTGACTCAAGCAGCCTATGTATCCAAATAGAATCATGTCAAGACATAATTCAATTACAATGGATGCAAAATGATGAGATTAAGAATGAAATGGCCGTGTCTTCCTCAGACTTCCTACATATCCAATTGGAATTAGGCCAGGCTGTAGTTCAATTACAAAAGACGATTGAATACGATGATGATTGCCTACATATTTCTTCCTGAGAAAATCAAGTTGGCGTAGTTCCAAAGCAACATACAAAAAAGATGTTTGGATTTTCTATTACAAAAGCAAGGATGGAGAGAAACCGAACCCTATGTGGGTTGCCTACATATCCCCCCATGGGAAGTCAAGTTGAACATAGTTCTATTATAGCAAAACCTAACTCTATTTGTCTTCAAACAAAGTATCTGTTGATTGCGTTTGAGTTGATGGGCTTCATGTTGATTCTTCCATCCATTTCGGCCAAGATTAGAGCTTCGCCCGACAAAATTTGGTGAACCACGTAAGGAATTGCAAATTTGGTGCGAACTTTCCTTTGGCTTCCTCCTGGTGGGGAAAGATTTTCTCTAGGACTAACTGCCCTAATGTGAACGGGTGAGGCTTTACCCTTTTGTTAAATGCCCTAGCCATCCTGTTCTGATATAGCTGACCATGGCATACTGCATCCATTCTTTTCTCGCCGATGAGCATGAGTTACTCCTCTCTGACCCGTATCCACTCTGCATCATCCAACTTAGCTTCTTGAATGACCCTTAAAGATGGTATCTCGACCTGTATGGGTATCATAGCTTCAATGTCGTATACTAACATGTACATCATTGCCGCAATAGATGTTCTCATGGTGGTCCGATAACCCAGTAAGGCAAAAGACAGTTTCTCGTGCCATTGCCTGTAATTGTCCACTATATTTCGCACAATCCTCTTGATATTCTTGTTGGATGCCTCAACTGCCCCATTCATTTGTGGTCTTTAGGCTGTGGAGTTATGGTGGACAATTCTTCTTGCAGATTTCTCTCATGAGGTTGCTATTGAGGTTAGTGGCATTGTTAGTAATGATTGACTTGGGTAACCCACATCTGCATACGATGTTGTTTTGGACGAAGTTCGCCACTACCTTCTTTGTGACGGCCTTGTAAGTAGATGCTTTGACCCATTTAGTGAAGTAGTCGATGGTTACCAAGATGAAGCGATGACCATTTGTCGCAGTGGGCTCTATAAGTAAAATCATGTCCATGCCCCAAGCGACGAACGGCGAGGGTGAACCATCACATTCAACTCATTTGGCAGAACCCGGATGAAATCCCCGTGAATCTGGCACTGGTGACACTTTTGTACGTGTCAGATACTAGCGCTTTCCATAGTCATCCAAAAGTATCCAACTCTGAAGATCTTCTCAGCTGATGCGAAACCATTCATGTGGGGTCTGCACATTCCTGCATTTATTTCTTCCAATAACCTGGTCGCCTCGGTGACATCTACACATCTCAACAAAGCCATGTTTGGAGTCCTCCTTTATTGGACTTCCCCGTTAAGTAAAAAGTGATTCGCTAACCTCCCGAGCGCTCGCTTTTGACTATCAGTAGCATTATGCAGGTACTCTCTGGTTGCAAGGAATCTTTTAATGTCGTGGTACCACAGTTTACCATATGGCTCTTCATCTACATGGAAGCTATAGGCATGTTGATCCATGATCTCTACCTCTATAGGGTCGATGTAATTCTTTTCTAGATGCTGAATCATGGACAATAGTGTTTCAAGGGCATCAATGAACTCGTTCTGAATCTTGGGAACGTGCTTGAACTCAATCTTTGTGAACTTATTGCATAACTCTTTTACCCAGTGCAGGTACGAAAGGATCTTGACATGTTTGGTGGACCACTCCCCTTGGACTTGGTGTATTAATAGATCATAATCCCCTATGACCAAAAGTTCTTTGACGTTCATGTCGACTGCCATTCTGATCCCATGGATGAATGCTTCGTATTCAGCCATATTATTAGTACAAGGGATCGTATCTTTGACGATGCTGGATAGTGTTGTCCGGATTCCAAAATTAGGATTACCCCAATTTCGACTCCTTTAAAGTTTGATGCTCCATTTAAAAACATTCTCCATCTAGGGTATGACTCTGCAATATCTTCTCCAGCAAATACTACCTCTTCGTCGGGAAAATACATAGTAAATGGCTCGTAATCCCCATCCATTGGATTCTCTGCGAGGTGGTCGGCTAAATCTTGCCCTTTGATAGCCTTCTAAGTTATGTACACAATGTCAAATTGGCTGAGGAGAATTTTCCATTTAGCTAGCTTTTTGGTAGGCATCGACTTCTGAAAGATGTAGTTGAGTGTGTCGAGCCGAGATATCATATGCATAGTGTTTGCTGACATGTAATGCCTTAGTCTTTCGGCGATCCATGTCAGAGCACAACAAGGGCGTTCTATCAAAGTGTGTTTGGCTTCGCATGCCGTGAACTTCTTACTTAAGTAGTAGATGTCCTACTCCTTTCTCCTAGTTTTGTCATGCTGTCCCAACATACATCCGAAGGCGTTATCCAAGACTGACATATATAGTAACAATGGCTTCCCGGGCTCGGGGGGAACCAGCACTGGTGGGTTTGACAAATACTCCTTAATTCTGTCGATGGCTTTCTGGCACTCTCATGTCTATTTGTGGTAGCATCCTTTTCAACAACTTTAAAATAGGTTCACAGATTATCATGGACTGGGCTATGAAATGACTGATGTAATTCAGTCTACCCAGGAAACTAATCACATCTTTCTTACTCTTGGGCGGTGGCAATTCCTGAATGGCCTTGATTTTTTATGTGTCAAGATCTATCCCTTTCTGCTTACAATAAAGACCAACAATTTTCCAGCCAAGCGCTCGAAAAAATTTCTCAAATCTCCCAAGTGCTCTGAACTCTTTCGAGAATTGAAGATGACATCATCCACATATACTTCGATCTCCTTATGAATCATGTCATGAAAAAGGGTCGTCATAGACCTCATGTAGGTGGCACCAGTGTTCTTAAGACCGAACGACATGACTCTATTGCAGTAAACTCCCAAGGTGTGGTGAAGGCTATCTTTTCTGCATCTTCCTAGTGCATCAAGATCTGGTGGTACCCAGAGAAACAATCCACGAATGAATGCAGTTCATGCTTCACACAGTTGTCAATGAGGATGTGGATATTTGGTATAGGGAAGTCATCCTTTGGACTAGCGTTGTTGAGATCTCGGTAATCCATGCATATCCCCATTTTTCCGTCTTTTTTTAGGTATAGGAATGCTATTTTACAACTAGCTGGGATAATTGGTGACCTTACCATATTCGCCTCTATCTGCTTTGTTACTTCCTCTTTTATCCTAAAACTCAAATCGGGCTTGAATTTTCTAGGTTATTGCTTGACCGGTGGTCTGGCATGATCGGTGGGCAGTCGATGCGCAACAATGTCAGTACTTAATCCTAGCATGTCATCATATGACCATGTGAACACATCGATATATTGTCAGAGGAGCTCAACCAATTTTTCCTTCTGCTCGGCTTCTAGATGAATGTTTATTCTGGTTTCTTTCACGTCTTCTTCACTTCTGAGATTGACCACTTCCGTATCGTTGGGGTTGGGATTTCTCTGACTCTCCAGCTGTTCGATCTCTTCTGGGAGATTGTCTAGCATAATACTCTCATCATATTCCTCATAATCTGGGTCATTTCGCTCGACGGTTTCATTATATGTCACAAATGCGAAATGCGGGTTTTCATAATTTTGATTACTAAAAAGAAAAACTAAGTATAAATGAAAAGGTAAATAAAGTTGCAATACTTTAAGAAAGCAATTCTTTTTATTTCATCAAAAAAGGAACGTCTAAGCATTCTAAAGAGGAAAATGACAAAAGGGTACAGACACAGTGCACGCCTCAATTGACCGTGCGCTTTTCAAAAGAAAACATTTACAGTTCCACACTACCAAGACTCTCGGCAAACCAAAGATGGACTAGCAGTCCAATTCGGCAGCTCTTCTCCTGGTTCGCTATCCCTGATGGTCAATGTCTTGATGTTAGTTTCTTCATAGCATTCTTCAATCATATTCACTAAGAACCTTCCTATTCCATCGATGATATCATATTCTGGTGCTGAACTCTGGTCCGTACCCAAAACATGCTCTAGCACAAAGCCATTTTCCTAAAACTAACGGTATGAGTTTTCCCCACTGGAGGCTGATATCCTATGCCGGCCTTTCCTTTCTGCCCATTATGTTCAATTAGTTGTGTGGTCCCGTCTGACCTGGCTCCTAACCCAGTTCCTGGTTTGTATCCATATTTCATCATTTCTGTCATAGCCATCTTGGATCTATATGGTGACTGTGTCCCTAGGTTTTGCTCAGTCTCTTCTATTTCGCTAGTCTGCATGATTTCCACTACAGGAAAAGCAGCTCAGTCTAGCTCTTCAATGAACGGGACAACATGTTCCAAATAACTGATTGGCCCCATTCACTATGGACCACGATTTTCTAACATCCCCACTCAAATTTCACGCATTGTTGCAGAGTGGATGTAGGGCCTTCCTAGCAGCAAGTTGCACGAAGAAGAAATATCCATTACTTGAAACAATATGGGAAATTAGACTGGCCTGATCCGCAAAGCCAAGTAAATTTCTCCAACATCCTTCTGCGAGCCATCAAAAGCCCTTACCCTTACATGTCTTTCTTTGACTTCCCTCAGAAGGATTCCCAACTCCCGCAGGGTAGAGAGTGAACAAATGTTGACTCCTGACCCTCCATCAACCAGTACTTTGGACACCACCTTGTTTCTATGAAAGTGATATGAAGAGCGTTGTTGTGACTTAGGCCTTCGACAAGAAGTTCGTCTCTTCTGAAAGTGATCGTAGTTTCTTCGGTTATTTTCCCAATTGTTGCGGCTAGCGTCTCACTGGTGGTGTTGCTGGGCACACTTACCCCACTTAGTACTTTCATCAGGACATCCTTATGACTGTCAGAGGTCATCAGCAAGTCAATGATTAGTATTTGCACCATAGTTTTCTTCAGCTGCTCCTCCACGGAGTACTCTTTGGTCGACATTCTCTTCCAAAATTCTGCAGCTTCTGGGTCTGTTATGTTCCTCCTTTGAATCTACTCTCTTCCCAAATTCCCTCAATTTTAATCTTTAGGAGCGTAGCATCTCCCTGACCTATTCATACCGTGGGCTGCTACAGAGTCTATCATCTTGGCCTTCCCCTTTTACTGGTACGTCCATGGGATAGTTTTGTATTCCTGACTCTCTTTGTCCCCTGTAGCAACGACAAGTGGTCGCTGATAAGTCTGAACCATCACCGTATGTCTCACTTACACTATTATCATTGGAGTCCTTTAAGGTGGGATCCTTGCGGTCTCTGCATTTCCTTTTATGACAATTGTTCCTTTCAAATCATATTCTTCTTTCGATGTGATCATGTTTACCCCCTGGTTTCCGTGATTTGGCAGCGGATTGCGATTCACATTGGGCGGAGCCGAAGCACACTGAATGACTCTGTTATTGATCAGTGTTGCAATTTCACTTTTTAGCTTAAACAATCTTCAGTATCATGCTTAGGCACATTTGAATGGTACATGCACATTTTAGTTGCATCAAAATACTTAGGGGGATACTCAAGAACCCTTCCTTCCACTTGATGTATCAATCTTTCTCACCTCAATCTCTCGAACAATTGGGCCAGAGGCTCAGCAGTCAGAGTATAATTTTTGGAACCCATCTCTTCAAAATTGGGACGAGGGCGTGGTGCATAAGTGGGTCAGTTTTGGTTGGTAGTGGTTTAGACAGTAGCATATGGTCGTTTTGGATTCGTGTTATTGTGGGATCGAGGAGGGTTATATTGAGGTTTGGAGTGGTAATATGGTTGGGTTTAATAGACTGTAGCATAAACAGGTGGTGGTGAATGGTTGTTTGGGGAATAACTTCTTTATGCTACCGATTGACCATGATTGGATTGCCTTGCTGGCCACTTGCAGTGGATCCATGAATTGTACTTTGCCGGATTTTATACCTTCTTCTAAGAAATCTCCTATCTTTATTAGTTCGGGGAATTTCTATCCCATCATTCCCATTATTTTCTAAAAGTATATCCCTTCCTGGGCCCTGATGAAAAACTTGGTTAATTCACTGTCATCCAACAGAGGTTGTGCCCTGGCAGCTTCTAACCTCCACCGACGTGCGTATTCTTAGAATGACTCGAATGGCTTTTCTGCAAGTTTACCAGTGCAAACCTATCGGGAGTGATCTCTATGTTGAATAGCGAGTGATTCATAAAATCTTCCGCCATATCTTGCCAGGTTCTCCAGTTTTGCGGATGTTGTCGAGTATACCAGGTAAGTGCTTCTCCCGTCGGGCTCCTTATGAACAAAATCATTCTCAACTTCTCATTTCTTCCCACTCAGACTAACTTGTCACAATATGCCCTCATATATGCGTGGGGATCACCTGTCCCATAGAAGATATCAAACTTTGGAGGTTTATACCCTGCTGGCATATCCACATCCGGATGGATACACAGACCCTCGTATGCCAAACTTTTACTTCCCCAAGCGAATTGGAGGTTTTTCATTTGTTTTCTCAAGATTTTTAGCTGCTCAAACATTGATCCTCTTCCTTACGTCTAGCTTCCATTTTGATCTCAGCGTATTGGTCGATCTAATAAGGCACTATGACCGTGATAGGTATCGTAAAGGTAGGTTGAGAAATGGCATATACAGGAGGAACATATCGCTCATGGGCGACGGTATGTGCCATGGATATGTGCTGATTTGGGTGAGTGGTGAAAGTGACTCCGTCACGAGGAGGGGTGTGAGTTGCGTTAGTGGTAATAGGAGGGTTTTGTGGTGTTTGAACGTACTACGGTACGTAGAGAGTGTGCATATTGGGATTTGGTGGGTTTGCGGGGGTAACTCGAGGCATGACCCGAGTGGTGGGGACTGAAGTTAGGGTGTTTTTGATTTGGCGTAATGTGAAAGGAAAGTGGTTGGGGATTGAAGCCAAAGAAGGAAAGAGAGGTGGTTGAGTTATCACGGACAAATGTGCTAGTTCCTTGATATGATGTACTTCCTCCCTTAAAGACTCCATCTACTGGGCCATCCTGGCCACATGCTCATCATTCATTGTATCATCCTTCTCTCCCGATCGCCCGGGGTTGTCTGCTATGACCAGGGCATGTTCAGTCAGGTTTTTTGTAGCATATATTTTTTCCTTTGATCTTAGATTATACGGTGGTTCTGCCAGTTCGGGTCGACACAAACCAACTTCTTTTGGGGAGTAGTAATAAATTAAGAAGAAAAAGAAAGAAGAAGAAAAAGAAACAGAAGTCAATTTCTTCATTTATGCAAGCAGGAGATCATACAGAGTAATTAATTCATGTATTTAGTCTAGCGTGTTTTCCTAAAAATTGTGGGACCTCTCATTGCCGGAGATAGTTCTTAAATCGTGAATGTTTGACAAATAATTAGGCTTGGCACATTTAGAACCGAAGCATGTCTTGTTTTCATTGATAATGTTTGGATTGAGATAAGTGGGAACAAAGGTTATATCATTGTTTCTGATATTCATAGACCTGCATGGGCTTAAACAACTCTCCCTTTAGGAAAATAAGAAAACTGGGGATAAAGATACAAAGTGGGAAAGAAAGGGAAATCAACCAACTTCTAGTAACCATCCCCCGAATCACTCCCCATCTCCTCTTCTTCTTCTGGCTCTTTCTATGAATTTCTTCAAACTCCTCTTCATCATCATTGAACTCAGACTCCTCTCCTAGATCTCCCTCCGGCTCTGTCTCATATTCTATCTACATGCACTCCACCACCCGGTCATTGTCTTCAGCTGGTGGCAACATGTGATCGATGGATCCTGGGACCACTTGATAGTGCATCAAGGTAGTCACAAGGTAATGTGGCTGAATCTCATGGTAGATTTGCAAAGCAACCACTGCGTCCTCTAGTCAGGCTATACCCTCTCTGCTTGGCCAAGCTAGCTCTTCTTCCTCATTGATCCATACATAATACTCCAAAGTGCACCACAAGTTTTGACCCATCGGCTTTGTGACCAGATCGTTCCACTCTTCTTGAAGCCTTCTTATTCCTGGGATTGGAATCTATCTTTTGTATTCGTCCTCATATAGCATTGTCCTCATCCATAGAGGAACATCCTGAATCATCTCAAACTGCTTAAGAACCTGCAAGGGTGAATATGGTTGAATGTCCTCAAGTTCTATAAGCTCAATAAAATATTTTTGAGGAGTCCTTAAGATCGCCCTCCCGCCTAACCATGACAGCTTCCAATTGACCCATTCTCCACATAGATTAGTCAGCATTTCTCTACACTCTTCTTGTCCATGTGGGGAGACACAATTTCTCATCTTCTCATTGTGGCTCAGGATCATGTTGATGATGCCCACAAAGTAGTCAATGGTGGCCTCCCACTGGAAGAAATGTTATGTGGCCCAGATTTGAAGTAGCATGTTACAACCCTTAAATAAATTATACCCTCGTGCACATGCAGACAAAGCCCTTAGAATCATAGTTGGCACCATCGGTACTAGAGTAGCTTGAAGGTTACCATGAAAGGTCGCCAGAACCACGGGTAACAAGTTGATGTTCATCCGACCCCTTCTCTGTGGGAAGACCAACAATCCCAACAATGCTAATGATCAAGTGATGGGCCTGAGACTCTCCCACATTTCTTGATCACACTAAAATTCACTCGAATACCACTCGTAGCTTTCATGATGTCCGAACCTATCGATCAACTAATCTAGTCTCACCTATCCGTTGTCGATATTTCTCAGACCTCAATTGTTAGCCAGACCCAAAGCATCCAAGAACCTGTAACCGAGCATAGTGATTGGTAGTATTGGTTCCTCCCAATAAATGGAAGCTCCGTAAAACTAGTAACTTCTTCCAATGTTGGTACTAACTCACAATCAGCAAACTTGAACACCACTTTACCCGGATCTCAGAAATCTATCAGTAGGCGAGTGAGCACTCTTTCATCTAGGATGTTTAGCAAAGTGTTCAGTGCCCCCAGGTGTGTCCGATTCTCATCTCTGTGTGCTTGGATAATTTTCTTCTACCATTGCTTCAACTTGTGTGGCGCTCCCATCACCATGTTGATCTCGGGGATGTTTTGGTTGATTTCCATTTCTAAAGTGGGTAAAGAAAGGTTTTGGTAAGTGTTTGCTTCGGATCTTTAGGTGTCTCACCAGGTTTGTTCATCTTTCCACAAAAGCCATGTCATTGTGTGCATGACCTATTGATATTAGGGTAAATTTCCTAATTATGTGTCGATGCCAAGGACCGACTCACCTAAGATTTGTGCAATATGGCCTATTTTTTCTAGAGTAAAGTGTTTCCTACTTTTAAGTTGGACTGAAGACTACGAGAAGTTATGTCAGTTGGCTTGACAAAGCCATTCTCTGAAACTAGTTTTGAAAAGAAGGTTTAGAGGGGTGTAAAGGACAACCCTCGCGTGGCATTATAGTGTACGGCCAAGACTCGGTAGGAAAAACTGTGATGACAGTATATGTAAAGCGGTAATAGATAAGGGTATAGCATGATAATAAGCAAACATAAAGAGCAAATAAAGCACGTAAGCATGTAATGGCAAATTTAAATACAGTTAAAGCAATGTACAAACAAGTCTAAGCGCCAAATTCAGTCTCAGTCTTCTAAGGTCAAAACCAAAGTGTGAATTCCCTAGCAGAGTTTTCATGTTGTTGCACCCTATTTTACACTAGTCAAAACAAGATTCAACTTATGATTTATTTGTTGCTGATGAAAGAGTGTTGCCACCTAATATTTAAAGGTATATTAGGATACCTATTTAATTACTAAAGGTCATATTCTTTATTAGTCTGCTAACCGGCGAGATTATGGGTAAGGGTTCTTATTCTTCTAAGGGGAAGGTATTAGGCACCCTTTACTATCTACCTGGGGTAGCTCCATAGTACTTAGACTATATTTAGGACTAACTGTTTGTACTATGCTTAACTAGTGTTTTTAGAATATAGCTTACCATATATTAGGGCATAATACCTATAAGGGAAGAGTGTAGTTTAAAAAGCATGGATTTAAAGAAGATGTTTAGAAAAATGATGTTAGTGTATATATATATATATATATATATATATATATATACTTGAAAAG
>AWOL01S0020917.1:88143-170842 GCA_000715115.1 Nicotiana otophora
ATATGCTTGAAAAGAGCTTTAAAAGATAGGATGTTTGTATGTAAAATGTGTAAAAGAGAAGCTAAAATCACTTTGTTTCCTAAGGCATAGAAATTCATATTACTGTAATGAGATGTTATGAGAGAAAGGATAACATATACTTTGATTGTTAAATACTAGACCTGAGGAGATTGTTTGAAAACCTTTGTTTGGACGGAAGCACCTTGTTCTTTTCGAAAAAGGTTGATTTTCTTTTTAAAAAATTAGAAACGCGACTCAGTTCTAGTTTTTCTTTTGAAAGGGGGATTGCCGCCTTTGTTAAGCCTCTGCTTCAAAATATTTAAGAAAAGGTTAGCAAGGCATAATGAATTAATAACATCTCATGACTAGCTGATGTAGAATTAATTGCTAACTAATGCCTCTTTTAATCCTAGGTTCTTTAAGGCTTGCCTATGTTTTATATGACTTAAGATATAAAGCAAAGCATGCAATCCAGTATATAATTGTCATATACATGTGAGATCAAACAACAGAAACACAGTGAAGAATAACGATATAGTGCAACTCTAGATTAACGAAAGCAATAAATAAATGAGAGAAGGGAAAGAAAGAACTCTGGGGTTTGGGCCTCAAAGAGGTAGGCCCAATAGTAAGAGAGACGAGCGACAGCTGACTCTGAACCTTCTGAGACGTAGTAGGGTTGGACTTGGGCCTGAGTTCTTTAAGAACTCAGCAGGCCCAAATCATTGTAGATGTTCAAATAAGAAGAGAGAAGAAGGTCATTAGAAAAAAAATAGTACTATATACATGCCCATATATGAAATTTGCAAGCAAAGAATAAAGGAAAAGATCACTGACAGTATTTCAATACTAAGAAAGTCATACTAATGTGGAGGTAATGTATGGTAAATGATCCACATTGAACACCTTTCGTTGTCATTAAACACCAAACCCAAAGAGAATAACAAGTGTCAATGAATCAAAGGATAAGAAGAGAATTCCACTCAAGGTTGATGCCCCTTTTGAATCCCCCAACACTTTAAAGTTTCCAAGGGACTCAAGGCCCATGGCAATGCTTGTGCCAGGGAGAGCAGCCCAACCTAGATTTAAACTATATTCCCAAATACCCCTAACCACTAACAACGCATTCTTCCCTATAGGTTTGAATGCCAATGAGGCTCTTTTAATGCAAACCTACTACTATGACATTTCCTACCATAGAAGCATACATTTTCTAAATAGAATAACATAGGAAACACATAGCAATAGTTTATTATTCATGACTATACTTCCAGTATTAAGTGAATGAAACACATTAAATAGGTTTAAAAGTCAAGTTTCTAAACACATACGGAGACGGGAACACTTATACTATTGTTGACATAGAAGCAAACAACTGGAGTCATACAGCTGACAAACAGATAAAGCACATAGTTTAGAACTGCAACAGGAGATGCTATTCTCCTAATGGATTGATCACATATTAGTTTAACACCAGATATTATCATGAGCATACGCATAGGTTAATAATACTACATGAATCCTTTAAAATCCTTAGTAAAGATTCAAAAAATGACATAGGCAAGTTATTATACTCAATGAGTAACAACAAAAGTCTTCTCCAATACCATATTCAATCTAGATCAACATAGGAAAGAGAGGACAGAGTGCAGTTTCAAAATAGTGTTCAAAAGTATGCAGTCATGAGGGATAAACAAAGATTCATGCCAAACTTCCACACATACATAGATCTCAACCGGAGTTATGGCCTCACAAGATAGGATGAGTCTCAAATATTACAAAATCAGATTGTCAGTACCATTAAGGGTTTAAGAACAGGGGAAACATCATATCAAATAGGCTTAACTCATTTTTCAGACTAAGGTTAGTATCCAGACATGGTGGTGTTATATCCATGTCACATAAATAGTTAGTATTCAACCACAACAGACACAACTATAATCTAATCCATAAGAGGTAGGCTGATCATAACAAAATATATGCAAAACAATCACTAATATTCATAGAAAGTTCATCCTAGTGAGATTGTTTACAACTAACAGTTAGGCATTGATATAAATCATTCATAGTGATGACTTATAGAATACTTAAAAGTTAACAAGCAATTGCACAAATAAGGAGGGCATTTTTGAACACTTAAGCTTCATAAGCCTTAACCAAGTGATGTAGAGTTACCCTATGTACTTTTATGTATGCCCTATCTAGAATCATCTAATAGCAACCCCAAGTACAAAATAACAGAACTCAAAAGAACATGGCATGATAAGCATGAAGCTTATAACAACAACCCCAAGTATAGAATAACAAAATTCAAAAGAATATGACATGGTAAGCATGTAGATTGTAACAAAACATTGGAGGGAAGTCTAAAGTCTAAGTAAATATGAGAAATGATTAAAGCATGTTAAGCAACTTAACCACATACGCAGTTTAATATAGAACAAAAGTCATAAGGTCACATAGTTACTTAATCAGTATTAATGAAATACAATAGCTGACCACAAGTTGACAACAAAGTCATGGTGAAACAAAATAGACAATTACAGACTAATAGCAAACATTATGAATGAAACAGTTAGGAGGAAAACAGTAGCATGTTCATGATTTTTGAATGAAGCAGTTAAAAGACAAAGGGTGGAGGTGTACTGACCTTTTACAGGGCAGCAAACGAAATAGGATTTTAATTAGCCGTATGAAAACAAAAGTTTTAAGCTCTCGAGCAGCTAAGGAACTCAGAAAAAGGAAATAAAAATTAATGAGAGAAGGAACCAAGGCTTCTAAAACTTTAATTCGTATGAGAGGTCTGGTTGGTGATGATAGGTGAGAGAAATCAGGGCTCTATTTATAGTGCCATTTAATGGATTAGGGTTTCACCAAGATTCAAAGTTAGTAGTGGAGAGTGACGACTACCAGATAATGCAAGCAAAATCGAGTGAAAGTCTAAGTAACAATGGTGAATTCAGTGAGGGATTTACCTGAGTGAGGGAAGGTCGACTGTTGGAAGAAGAAGTCGACGGACAGAGCTCGGAGACCCAGAGGTCACTGTGTTTGACCTCTGGGTATAGAATACCAATCATGAGATCTCTGATGAAGCTCCATACATGCTTTGATTGAACATAACACAAACGAAATATGAAGAGTTGACGTTGCCTCGTTGTATCTAGGGTTCAGAATTGGGTATTTGAATTTTGGATGATCAAACGTGGAAGAGTCGGCGAGAATCGCGGATAGGAAAGGCAAAAAGGATGATTCTTTGTTCGATTTGTGACCTTGCACAAATTTGTGCAAGGTCTGTGATTTATTTGGTCATGGAGAGTTGAGAGAAGTGAGAGAGAAAGAGGAAAAAAGGGCGGCTGTGTAGGGGGGAAATGATTTTTAGGGTTTGGGTAGTTTAGGTTGTCCATAGTGTTAAGGATGGGAGAAAGGATCCGGGCCATTGATTATTTAGATTAACGCCCCTGATAATTCAGTGATTAAAAGTTTTTAAAGAGAAAATGTGAGTGCGGTTTGAGCTCCTTGTTTCAACGGCTGAGATTAGATCCGATGGGGCATTTAAAATTAAAGGAAAAATAGAGACAAAACGAGGGTCGTTGATCTGTAAGATGGACGGGCCAGATTGATTGTGTTTCTTTTGTAAAAGATAAATACGGGTGACGTGGTGCAATTTCATTGGACAAGAAGAGGAGGCGGGGATTGCCATGGTGGAGAGAAGGGAATTGGATCTGGGTCAAATTTGGCTTGGGCTCGAGTATTTGGGCTGAAATTGATTTAATGAACAACCAATTTGTATTTAATTAAGGAATTGCAATTGTAGCCTTTTAGTTTTTAACCCCTTTAAAATTAATTCTATTAAACATAATTAATTTCCAATAAAATGTAGTAAAATAATAATTATCAAATACACTACTAACGATTGTAATTATTTGTTTATGAAATACTTTGTTTTTAAATTATAACACTAGTTTGTATTATAGTAATCTAATTAATCAAAATATGAGAAGTAATTCGTAAATTAATTAAAAAACCTCTATGGTGTATTTTAAAAATATTTTTATAGTAGTATATTTGTAATTACATAGTATTAATGCTAGGTTATTAATTTCAAACCTAATACTTAATTAATTTGTAAAAATAGGTAATTATTGAGAGAAAATACTTTCAAAATATTCATTGTAAATATTTAAGTATAAATAAATCAATTTTAAATGGGAGGGTCAAAATTGGCCGTCAACAACGGCGTTATAAGGTGGTACTTATGTGCGTGTTGCTTGTAGGGAAAATACGTGAAGCCACGTGACGTCATAAGGTGGGCTAAATTGTGTGTAGCTATTTCGGAAAAATTGTTTTCAAAACCTATTTCAAATGTAAGGCTCACGCGGCGGTATAAGGAAAGATTATGATTGAAATTGAGAAATTTGAATACGAGGCGGTAGCTCGGTTGTGATTCTTGATTATACGAGGTAGTACCTCAGCTTTGATTTCATTATACATAAGGCAGTACCTCGTTGTGATTCGTGCTGTTTATTTCATGCTACAAAGTTTTTTTGGTGGGAATATTTCTTGTTGTTTCATTCTTTATTGTTCTAGCAGTTGTTGTTCGTTCATGATCATTTTATCCTTTAGTAGCTTCTTTTATGCTATTTCCATTTTTTATTTCCGGTACTAGTTCATCCTATTATCTTGGTTCGTATCAGTTATTTCTTCACTTTCGATTTCATGTCCGTATTACATTTTTATACTGTTTATTTATATCCTAGTAGGTATCTTGACCTGGCCTCGTGACTACTCTACTGTGGTTAGCATTGATACTTACTGGGTACCGTTGTGGTGTACTCATACTATGCTTCTGCATATTTTTGTGCAGATCCAGGTACATCTGATTGTTCCGGTAGCTAGAGATTACATGCTAGCTGCTTTTTATCAAAGACTTCATGGTATGCCTGCTCGGCGTCCGCAGGCCTCGGAGCCACCTTCCCTTATTCCCATTTACTATTGTATTTACTTTTGGACAATAATGTATTAGTTACTCTAGTTATACTCTGTTGAGCTTATGACTCAGTTCCATCGGTTTGGGGAGCGTTCTGTTGAGATGATATTTTTTTATCGGAAGGTTTTATCTATTATTCAACTTTGTTTCTAGCATTTTGAAAATTGTTTTTGTCAAGTTATTACTATTTGTTAGGCTTACCTAGTCATAGAAACTAGGTGCTATCACGACATCCTACACAGAAAAATTGGGGTCGTTACAATTCTAATAGATTCTAACCTTGTTACGAGAGCAAATGTCTCCTCATAGATTATACTTTCATGTTGAGAGTAAGCTTGAGCTACAACTCTTGATTTGTTTCGGATCACTTTTCCCAATTCATCTAACTTGTTTCTGAATACCAATTTCGTTCCTAGTACTGATGCTCAATCATGATTTGGAATTGTATGGGCTAAAATTACCATAATTATATGTGGATCAAGTCGGCATTAAGAAAGCCTTTGAAGGCTGCCACGTGTCGTCAACAGGATATAATGATTTGGCTTCAAAAGGTTGATGTCATGAGAAAGCACCATGTCATTGTCGAGGTCTAGATGGCTCAACGGAGGACGAGGACAAGAATGCCTTCTATTAGAGTAGTAACGGCTAGTTCTGTGTTGATGGGTCCCTAGAGAAAATTCCAATAAATATTCCTCGCAGTTGTACTATGTAGGGTCATGTACCCTTATAAATATAAAGATATGTAGTTATAGAGGGGATTGCAAACTCATTGTAATAAATAATACATTGACACTCTTTAAAGATTCTTCATTTATCATACACATACAAAAGTCTACCTTTTTTTCTCAGATCTTTATCTATCCTTCCTCCTACGATCCAAGGAGGATCTGAATATTGAAACGATTATCATTATCTATCCTTGTCAGAAGAAATATTAGGGAATCTCATCCTTTTCGTGTGACCCACATATAGTTATTTACTTAAATGTCATTTATTGTTATTTATTGATATTTATTACTTTCTTCCATATTCTTGGATAATTGATTACACCATTATTGTTGCTATTTATGGATACTCAAATATCACACGTGGGATCTCACTACAATAACATTCGGTCTGCCTTTTAGATATAAATATGAGCTAAACTTAACCCAGCTTTATTATAAGATTTGATTGTATAAGCCTAGATCTAAATTTTAGGTCATACAGGAACTAGGGTCTAGACGTGATTTTTCTCCAATTATTCAAGTTCATCTTTCATAGCTTGAACCCATGATTCATCTTGAATTGCCTCATCTATCTTCATTGGTTCAAATTGAGATATTAATGTCATGTTTGTCTTTCACTTGCGTAAATCTCTGGTTTGAATACTGTAACGACACGATAGGTCATTTTAAGTTCGAGCTTTCTATTTTATGATTTGATATCTTGAATAGCTTCATTCGATAATTTATGACTTGTGGACATGGTTCATTTTGATTTCTGAAAAGTTTAGATGTGTTTTGATTGAAAAAATCTTGATTTTTGAGCTTTAATATTGTTGGAGTTGATCACGGTCAATATTCTTAGTAAACGACCTCGGATCGGAATTTTGACAATTTTGGTAGGTTTGTATGATGATTTTGGACTTGTATGTATGTTTGGTTGTGGTCCCAGGTGACCCGAGGATATTTCGGCGCTTATAGTTGAAAGTTAAAATTTTGAGTTATGAACATGTGAATTCTTGAGTTTTGATTCTTGATTCTTGATTGTTGAATCTTGAGTTACTTTGATGTTTTGGGCTTGCAAGCGAGTTCGTATGAGGTTATTATGATTGTTTAGATGTTTGGATTGGGGCCAGATGGGGTCAGGTGTGTTTCAAATTGGTGCTGCTATTTTTGCATATGCGACAGTAGCATCGCAAAAGCGAGGCTCTCATTTGCGAATGCTGGCTCGCATTTATGAGATTGGGGAGAGATCGGGTGGGTTCACCATTACAAGGTCCGCATTTGCAAATGCTAGCTCGCATTTGCGAAGACTGGGCCACATTTGCGTAGGCGTGATTGCAAATGTGATATTTGCACCAACACTAGTTCTCAAATGTGAACTAAGTTGTCGCATTTGCGATGTCCGCATTTGTGAACTAGAAAATGCAATATTTGCAACTGCGTAAAAGGGAGGGTTTCATGTTTTATCTCATTTTCTTCCATTTTTGAGATCTAAACTTTGTGTAGAGGCAACTGTTGAAGAGATTTTCATCCCAAATTCATAGGTTAGCAACTTTAACTCATTTTTGATTATTTTTTGTTATTTGTCATAGATTTTCATCATTAAATCTAGGATTTCATATATTATAAATAGGGGTTTTGGGTAGAAACTTATAATTTTGAATTTTAGAGATTTAGACCTCGATTTGTGGTCTGATCTCAAAACTAATCACATAATAGGACTCGGGGATGAATGGGTAATTGGGATTCGATCTTTTTTCGGATTTTGACCAAGTGAGCTCGGGCTTAATTTTAGTTAACTTTTCAAAATATGTTAAAGATCGACTCTTTTAGTATTAGGAGGGTTCTTTGAGATTGTTTGAACATTATTTGACTAGATTCTTATTGTTTGGAGGCTTGTCCTAAAAGGAAAAGAAGTTTTAGATTGTTGATTTTTTTTTGAAAAAGGTAAGTATCGTAGTTAACCTTGATTTGAGTGAATTAGGATGAAATTGGGTCTATTTGTTATGTGATTTATGTGTTGGAGCAGCGTATATGCAAGGTGACGAGTGTATATGCATTGTTATGGGTTAGAGCATGCATGTAGAAACTAGTTTATTTCATGCTTATACTTATTTCATGCCTTTACTTACCTCATGCAACATGTCTTTACTTGTCACATGCCTCTATTTTTCACATGCCTTTACTTGTTAGATACCTTTACTTGTCACATGCCTTTGCTTATTACATGCCTTTACTGGTCTCATAAATTTATTTGCTCTATTTGTTTACTTGTTTTATGCCTTATTCTCCTATGCTATATTGGATTGTGTGGATACTTGATTGTTCACGTGTTAATGATTTGTTGGAGTCCTTGTTAGGATATATGTGTGTGACTAGCTTTTGGATATTGGATTGCCGATCACATCTTGTTCGTGCTCATCATTCCGAAATGAGTTATGGTTATTCGTCCTCTTTTATGTTATGTTATGGATTGTTCCATAATTGGTTTCTTGTTGGGTATTTCTGTATGAATTGGTATGTTGGATCGGGTTTTCGCTGCAACAATTTTATGATAAGTTTCGGTCGCCGTCGTGGCAATATTATGATAGAGCCCTTGGTTTCTCGTGAAATATTATGGCCATTGGATCGGGTTGACTCCGCAACCGTTTGTGTGTGGTGGGTCGGGTTGTGCCCATAACATATATGTTATGAATCATGGCGTTTGACTTGTGATATTTTCCTCCTTTATAGTTTGTCTATGGTGTTCCCAGATATTTTTTTATCTTCGTTGATTAGGGCTACTGAGAAAGGTTTTGGTTGTTTATTTCAAGAAATGTGGTTATTACTTCTGTTATTGAATCCTTTACTATTATCCACCTTTAATCTTATTATTATTATTGTTGTTTATCTTATTATTTCTATTGCTTATTAATTGTACATGTGTATATGGTAAGTGTCTTGTCATAGCCTCATTACCACCTCGTCGAGGTTAGACTCAATACTTATGGAGTACATAGGGTTGGTTGTACTCATACTACACTTCTATATTTCTTGTGCAGATTCTGGTGGGGGCCTAGTAGTGTTCAGCACGAAGTATAGCTAGGATTTCAGGGAGACTCGAGGTAGTGTTGCATACATGTTTGCAGACTCTGGAGTCATCTTCACTCTCATTATTACTGTTTCTTGTATGAGACAGTATTACATTTCATTTCAGACTTTGTATTTAGGACTCTGATAAGCTCACATACTTGGTGACACCAGTCCTGGGAAGGTATTAGACGGTTGTATTGGCATTAAATAGTTATGTAATTTCTGAGACTTACTCATATTTATGATATTATGAAATTACATGTTGGTTTTTGTGTCTCTTATTTTTGTTAAGTGTTGTCTTGTCTAGCAAACGGTGGTAGGCGCCATCATGACCCCTTGTTGGTATTAAAGGTTGTGACAAGCTAGTATCAGAGCCCCAGGTTGCAAAAGTATCACGAGTCATGAGCAAACTTGGTAAAGTCTTGAGGATTAGTATGGAGACATCTGTACTTATCTTCGAAAGGATATAAGTCTTTAGGAAACTTTCCTTTCTTTCTTTCTCTATTGTTCGACTTTGTCCTATCCTAAATGTTTAAATCTTACCCTCTATTATCTCACAGATGGTGAAAACATGTGCTTCAGTCATAGCCGATCAGGAGCCGGAGCCCTCGGTGGTAACCCCCACAAGGGCTAGAGGCCGGGGTAGGGGCAGAGCTAGAGCCCATCCCAGGTCACGTGCAACAACACCTACAACTACTCATGTTCATGCTAGAGCAGTGCCTGTTAAGCCTCTGATAGCTCTAGATGGTGGGATTCCAGTTTAGATTGAGCCGATAGAGCCAGCCCAAGTCCCACAGGGGTTCATCGCTACCACGGTGTTTCATGATGCTTTGATCCGCATGGTTGGCCTTATGGTGATCATGATTCAGGAAGGTGTGATTCCTTTGGCACTAGCTACTTCTCAGACTAGGGGAGAGCATAGACTCCTGCCACTCACTCTCCAAAGCAGATGGTGCATGGGTATCAAACCCTAGGAGTGTTACCAGTTAGGATGGTTCAGCCTGTAGTTACAATGCAGCCTGAGGCTAGGACCACGATATTAGCTTATGAGCTAAAGAGGATGGATGGGTTCCAAAAGTTGCTTCCTACAAATATTAGTAGTGCTCCTATATAGAATGCCCAAGAGGTCTTGGACCGTGAGATCTTGCACAATTTGGGACTAATTGAGTCCAATAGATTTGATTTCAGTGTCTTCTAGATGTAGGGTCCGGCCAATAGATAGTGGAACATATATGAGTTAGAGAGGTCTGGCCAATTTGTCACCTCCTCTTACTTGGGCTCAGTTTTCACAGCTTTTCTTAGAGAAGTTCATCCTGCTCAGTTAGAGAGATGATCGGTGCATCCACTTTGAGAGTCTTCAATACGGTTGTATGATAGTCACTCAGTATAAGATGAGGTTGGTTGGGTTGTCTCATCATGCAGCTATCATGATCCCTACTGCGAGGGAGAAGGCGTGGAGGATCATAGAGGGGCTTACTTTTGTCATTAGACTTCATATGGCTAGAGAGGTCAAGACTAAGGCTTCATTCACTCGAGTGGTGAAGATTTCTTAGAGGATTTATGGTATTAGTGGCCAATATAGATAGGTGATGAGTTACAAGAGGCCGCATCATTTTGGTTGTTTCAATGTTGCCTCGTTTGGAGGCAGGGGTTCTTTTGGTAGAGATCATTCTATCAGGACGATCCAGTCAGCACTTTTGGTTTCTAGCGGTACTCCCGGTGGCCATAGTGCTTATGGGCTTTGTTCTGAGAAGCCATCATTTAGTGTATCTCAAGCTCCCATCAGTGCAGCTCCGATATAGAGTTAATATGGTGGTGATTTGGGTCGTCGGGGATAATCTCGAACCCATCAACTATGTCAGAGGAAATGTTGCTTCGAGTGTTGGGATATGGGGCATAACAGGAGGCATTGCCCAAGATTGAGGGGTAGAGCATAGTAGAGTAGCCGATCCATTATTCTTGTACTAGTTACTACACCCGCCCAACCAGTTAGAGGTGGAGGTTAGTCAGCCAGAGGTTGAGGCCATCTAGTTATGTGTCGTCCTTGAGGGGGAGGATAGACCGGAGGAGACTAGGCCTATTGTTATGCATTCCCCGGTAGGCCTAAGGTGGAGTCGTTTGATGTAGTAATCACAGGTATTATCTCAATTTGTCATAGAGATGCTTTGGCTTGATCCGGGTTCTACTTATTCATCTCTGTTTTCAATATTTTGCATCGCACTTGAGTATGCCTCTTGATTCTCTTGATATTCCTATTTCTGTGTCTATACTAGTTGGGGATTCTATAGTATGTATCGGTATTATGTTGTTACTATTAATGGTTTTGTTGCGTTAGTTGATCTGTTATTGTTATATATGGTGGATTTTGAGGTTATTCTAGGTATAGATTGGTTGTCCCCTCATCACGCAATCTTTTACTATCACTATCACGACCCAAAATCCTACCAAGTCATGATGGCCCCTAACCTAAACCGCTAGGTATGCCAAACAATAAATGATAAATCTAACGAGAAATCATCAATAAATAATAAATAAGGTTGCGAAAAAAAATCAATACCACTAACCCAAGGACTGGTAGTACAAGTCATGAGCGGCTTAGAATAAGAATACAACTCTTGTTTGAAGAAAGATAAGGGCAGTCTGGTGCACTAAGCTCCTGTTATGCGTAGGGTCTGAGGAAGGGCCAGGCCATAAGGGTTTATTGTAAGCAGCCTTACATAAACAGAAATATACGACCTAAACTACCATGAACAAGCTTCCACATCAACTCAACACCCAAGATCTGCATGCAAGCTGTAGAACTGTAGTATGAGTACAATCGATCCCACGTACTCAATAAGTATCTTGACTAACCTCAATGAAGTAGTGACGAGGCTTTTAAGTCACTTTTACAACTCAATAACATGTATAATATAGAGAAGTTTTCAAGAAACAGTCACAGAATAATTGATATCAATAATAAAGGTGCGTAACTATGGTAAAGGTGATAAACGAGCTTTCCATTTAAACATATCAAACAAATATGGCTCGCACCAACTCCACACACAAAAGAGACATGCACCAAGTAGTGTGTGCTCAGATACTCATATATGGATGTTGAGTGTTTGTACATAACAATGATCTACATCCATATCAATTTCTAAATACCATATTTATGAAACCTTTATATGAGTCCAATATATTATCGTATGATGATAACTCTCGTTTTACATCAATCCAACAGTATCCAAGTGTTCATCAACTCATTAACAAGTCTCATGCATATGTAAAATGCATCAACTATCATATGTTGATGATATGTGTGAATAAAACATGTAAATGCATGAATATGCACAAAGCATCTCTTAAATGGCCAAGCTTCCACCTTTATGCTTAATAACTCATCACATAGGATCACACATATTAATCAACCAAAAACATATCGGTTTCTCAACACCTGCGTGGTGCTATCAAGCGAGAAACATGAGAGGGCGGCCCTTGGGGATAGATCTATATCAAAACGATGCACGGCCGAAGACTCGGGAAAAACACAACAGAAACCTCGTACTACAATAATATCAATATCAATATACTTGCACGACAAAGACCTCGTGCCAAATTAATAATAATATCCCAATATCCGCACAGTAGAAACCTCAGACCATGTTCAAAAATCATATGCAGGAATGTACGCATATGAATAAGAGATAGGAATATATAATGCACATGGACTGATAAACAAACATGCATGGGTGTATGCATGTGAACAAGTGGTAGGATGTATGCCTATATGTACGTTTGACCACGGGCCCAACATGTAATATTTCATCCAAATAGTCATCATGCCAAAATAAGCATCAAAATCCGTTTGATATTATTTAAGGAATCTCAAGTAGTCATACATAAATGTAAGGCATAACACAAGAATAACAAGTACGAATCTGTGTTCATAACATACGTGTGACTACATATAAGAAAGTATAACAATGATCTCGAGAATAGTTCATCATACACAAAGTAATGCACCATTAGCCTCAACATTAACTTGAGCATGGTTTATTGTGATCATGTAGTCAATCATTTGAGTAAAACATAGAACAAGTAGAACTGTAACACCCCGGAAAATTTTGAAATACTTAAGCGGTATTAAGAAAGTTGATGTGCACTACTTATATTATTTTGTGTGTAGACGAGGACTATTAATATGATGGATATCAATTGGATATGATAATAAGTGTACGAGGCATATTATAAGTGATATGGGGTCTAAGGAGAGGCATAAGTCTAAGCCAAGTTGGAAAATTACATGATAGACTAAGGTTCCAAATGAGTACGCACAAGACCAAAATTTGGACGAGCATATATATATATATATATATATATATATATATATATAAGGCATTATGTGATGAACAGCCTATCAAATGAAATATCTTTGAGTCTAGCTTCTAACTCTTCAAGCCGTTCATTATTTGGACATTCATACAAGAAGTTATGACCAAATTACCAAAGAATGGCAGAATGTGACACTACAGCGGCGCCCCATGCGGTGCGCCTGTGGGGATATCCAGAACACTTCAAAATTTCATTTCTAGGCACATTTTTCACTACCGCGCCGTGCCCCGCGGCGCCCCATGCGGCGTGTCTTTGCAAATTTTGGGGGTTTTACAACCTGACCGTATTTAATAAATAGCCTTTGGGGCTTTATTTGAGATGATTTTCTGGTGAGTCTAGAGAGATGTGAGAGCATTTTTGAGAGAGAAGGAGAAAACCTAACATCCCAATCATCCAATCTTGCACCAATATTCAAGAATCAAGGAAGTGATTTACCAGATTATCCTTCATCCGGGTAAGTCCTACTTCTAAGCTTTCATACAAGAGGTTATGAGTTCACATATATTGTGGGATTGGAAATAGGCCATGCATGTGACACAAAGTTGTAGTATGTGGGGTTAATGAACCATTTTGGGTAATTTCTTATTGAAATTTGTTGAGGGATGAAAGGATCTGCATTGTAGAGCCTTGAGGTCTATTTCGCATGTCAGGTGTTTGAGAAAATTCCCAAGAGACTTACATCATGAAAATCCTTCTAATTATTAACTGTTTTTCACTATCTTACTATAGATTGTTATTGCTAGAAGTGTTGGGGCGTTGTAGTAACTTAAGGAAAGCTCAGACAAGGTATGTTATCTAAACTTTCTCTCTTAAAATCGAATTCCATAATGTTCCCATAAGTTTAAAAGTATGGGTTACGTATTAAAATGGTATGGCTTTGAATCGTGTTTCAAATGAAAGCTAGTATACTAAATTGTATGGGAAAAACTCGATATGCTTAAGGCTCTAAATTTCTCATATGTGTACCTAAAATATTGTCTGAAAACGTCTTCTGGTTGATAATCCATAAAGATGCTTGAAGATGAAATAAGTGAATTGGGGATATAGAGTGTGGCCAATGTACCAAGAATTTAAGTTATAATTGTGGCTAGTAGTGCCAATAAAATGAGAGGGTGTGATAAGGATTATGAAATGAGCCTCGACTCAACTGTTTAAAAAATGATTTAAAAAATGTGGAATATGAGCCTGCAAGTGTGGAACATGAAATACGGCCACCGTGCCAGGAATAAAGAATCTTGTGAATGACCAAATGAGCCTAGGAAATATTGTTGTTGTAAGTGACTGGAAATACTAATGAGAATTTATACAATGTGAAAGATGTTGAGGTGAGTACAATTGTATTTATGTTACCTTTGTGTGCAAATCAATCATATTGTTTTTGGAGCATCATTAGCAACCCAAGGAAGGGTGGGTCATAAGGCCCACACCTGAAACTACACGTGCCGATGTAGGGGTGGATTGTGGTTATTCTCCTTATTTGGGATGAAATTGAAATATTGGTAAAACTGTGATTATTCTCCTTAATTGGGATAAAACAGGTAATAGCTATGAATTGGAAAAGTCAACCCACACGGCATATGTGGGAAGGCGACCTAGCTGATCGGGTGGAGATCGGACGCCATGTTACGCACATGGCGGTACCACTCTTGGTAACAACTTTCTTTTGCATCACATGTCAAACCACATTGTTCGTGGGGAGATGGCCTAGCCAGTCGGGCATGATCGAACTTCATGCTAACAAAGACGGTGGTATATCGATGCTAATGATCTCCCAATCCAAAATGGTATATGAAGTTCGTATTTTGAAAATTATTATGTTTTAACTGGACATTTAGATATTTTTTATTGTGACTTGTTATTTCTATGTGTTGCCTATTCTTATATGGGCATTCTATCTTGAAAGAGGACTTTTAGCTATACATACTAGTGTTATTCGACGGTACTAATGTCCCTTTTGCCGGGGGCGCTTCATCTTTATTGGATGCAGGTGGTTCCACAGCAGGCGGCATTGATCTGTGATAGTGGTACACTCTCTTCAGCTGACTTGGTAAGCCCCCCTTCATTTCAGGGTCATGTATCTTTTGTTTCTTATGCACTGTGTTTTGAGCTATAGCCGGGGCCTTATTGCCGGTATTTCCATATTACTCTTCAGTTGTACTTAGAGGCTCTGTAGACATGTTGTGGGTGGTGTTTGATGTTGGGAATTGAATTAGAACTGTTGCTATTTGGCAACATGTATTTCATTAAATCTATAAACTCGTACTATTTTGGAAATATTGAATGATGTTGTTAATGGGAATGAAATGGAAGTGGATAATGAAATCTTTTCAGTATTTGATTAACGGAGTACATCTCCTATTTATTCAGGGATGAATTTGGGCATAATAAAATTTAACAGGCTTGCTCAATCGAGTTTACTCGGTTGAGTGCCGGTCACGCTCCTCAAGTTTAGGGCATCACAAACTTGGTATCAGAGCCTAAGGTTTTAAAGTGTCCTAGGATGTCTCGGAGCGGTGTCTAGTAGAGTCCTTTTTATCGGTGTATTGTCGACCACATTTAGGAAATTTCACACTTCTTTGATATTCCATATCGTGCGATATATCCGAAGACAGTGAGCTAATCTCCTCGCTATGTCTCAATTTTCCGGACGAGTAAGCCACGAGTTCGAGTCAGCAAGGAGGGAATGAATGATCTAGTTGCTAGGGGAAGTGTTCTTGTTCCTATTAATGCCACCATGCCATCAGATCATGTGATGAGGGCACCTAAGAAATAAAAGTGGATTGTCGGCTCTAATAAGGCGGATCATTTGATTTGTTAGAAGCACCACTTGGGTTTATGTTGGGTCACTCTTGAAATATGTTATGGTTGTGGAAAGAAGGGGCACAAGAATAAAAAATGCCCTAGGTTGGGTACACCAATACCAGTCTGCCTGATATGTGGGAAGGCACATTTTGCATCGTGTTGTGAGTATACTCAGGAGCATGTTTGGGGTGGTAGGCCTGGGAAATTCTAGAGGCCCACACAGAAACATGATACAAAGATTTTTACTCCCGCTGTGAAGCCCTGGAGGAGAGATAAGAGGGATTATTATGACTTATGCAAAAAGGGTGAATATGAAGTCAATTGGGCGAGTCAGTTTAGCGGACCTCATCCCCGTTGTGTGAAGTGTGGGAGATATCATTCAGGGTATGTCATTATGGTACCGATGTATGTTATGAATGTAGAGTCGAGAGGCATTAATTAAGGTACTACCCTGTCAATCTAAAATCACCAAGTAAGTCACTCTTTGCTACCTTATTGTGAACACCGCATTATTTTTCTTGTTGTATATGTACATCCATATTGAAGGGGCCTACATAAATATGGTCTTAACATGCTGAATCACAAAACATTGCATGTACCGACTCTTTGAATGAGACGCAGTATTCGTGAAGCCTCTTGATCACAATTCTCTTATTTATGACCTCTTGAGGAATTCAGTTTTATAATGATCTTGAACTGAGTCACAATCCTAGGGAAATACTTTCCACTTGCTTCCCTAAACTTCTCAATAAGGGACTACACTTAATGAATTTCTTACAGAACCTTTTCAATCAAATGGATAACATCTGCTAACTTGTGCTTATGCATGCACCATCATAAAGTTTACCTATGTGGTATCAGACCCAATGTAAGACAGCCTAGTGTTGAGATCCTTCTCAAGCAACTCTTTCTCTCTCCGGTGTATGTGGCTCATATGGCTTGAACAGTCACTCTACTCCTTTGCGAGTATTATCATGGAACCTTTCCACTGTCTAGTAACATGCATACATGTCAATTAAAAGGGGCCACTTGTCCGCATAAAGTTTCTGGGAAATTTGAGGTTTATCACAAATTCATCACAGGAAAATCTTGTTGTTTGCCCATCTCAGTATGACTTTTATGTTCACCTAAATCGTCTCATAGTAAGTAGATCACTTTGTATCTAGTATTGTAGTCGTCCATGAAGTGGCTTGGTATTGGATCCTGAGAGTGATTATGGTAGAAATGTATCTATCTCATAGAAAAGTGTCCATTTTCTCTAAGTAATATATAATTTCATCCCAAATATTTAGATGTCCCAGCTATGTGGTTTCACTCGTGAAAGGTTGAATTAGATGCTTCCATATTTTGGCACATATCATGAGTATATTGATTTGAAAGACAAGTTTGTCGCATCTCTAGTTCTCTCATATAAGATCAACTATTGGAAAGGTGTTAAGCTGTCAGAATGATAATAATCTCACAAGTGTTCAACTTCTTTTTCATCCTCGTAGGCTTGTGGCATAGATTCATTGTGCTAGTTACTATTAAGAGCATAATGAAACTTCATGTATTTTTAATCCCAGATCACATTTAGGGTGCCAGAATATTCTCATTTCGAATTAAATAATTTTTTCCTACACTCAAGTAGGTAACTGGTGTCACGTACTTGACTATTCCTCCTTAAGGATTTCTATTGCCGATATACTAGTTACGTCTATGCCTCAGTTGTCGAATCAATGATGTCATCACTATGATTAATCTTGTTAGCGTTATCAGTAGTAAGCTTCATGTCTTTTAGGATATATAACCTCATGAAATACTCTACTCAGCCCATTGATGGGTTCTTGAATAATTCTAGCCAAACCTCGAACCCCGTTGTTCCTCCTTGTATTAAATCTATGGGGGTTGAAGGTTCAAACATGTCAAATAAAAAGCATCATCCCGTAATCAAATATATGGGATAGGAAATTTTATCATCAAATTCATGCTAGCACATCTTAGAGAAATTGTTGGAGGTCGCCAAAGGTTTAGTTTGGGTGTTCGCCGTAGAGATTTAGAGTTGAAGAAAGTGAACGGATTATTCTCAATATTTTCTCCATGAGGATGTTATGTGAATTTCTAGTAAGGGTAAAGCATGCGTAGTCACATTAGGCCATATGAAATCTTGAAGGAAATATGCCAAACTATGAGTATGATGTTTCCCTATTATTGTCCTCCTTGTACCTGGTGTTCCATGTGACTGTGTCTAAGAAGGTAGTGGGAATATTTGGTGTACTGTTCCGGTGAAAGCTAGTGGAGGTGAAGTAAATGGATAATTGTCCTATGAGAGGCACTTAATTGTCATC
The DNA here is from genome assembly GCA_000715115.1 of Nicotiana otophora. Classification (NCBI taxonomy): domain Eukaryota; kingdom Viridiplantae; phylum Streptophyta; class Magnoliopsida; order Solanales; family Solanaceae; genus Nicotiana; species Nicotiana otophora. The sequence continues at coordinate 106,413 of AWOL01S0020917.1, forward strand.
CTCGTTAGGTAAGTTTGGGAGTTGAGATTGCCTTTGTGAATGTGTTATGGCGAAGTCTGTGAGTCGAGGAGTCAACCTCGAAGGTCGAAAGTGTTAAGGAAATAATACGTTCTCACTTGAGTGTATAGTCAAATGATTGTGATTAGAAAGGTACTTTCTATATGTTATGATTTAAATATGTACAGCTCATCTTCATATATCATTCTTGATAATATAATGCTTGTAATGATGAGATTAGTGATGTTGATATACATTGTGATGCTTTGTCAAGTTGCGGATGTGTTGATAGGTTGATTTTGGTGATCCTCTGACAGGTGGATAGGCCCAGTTACAGGGGAAACTCTGTCGAAATGTTTAAGAATTTGTAAAGATAGCCAAATTTTAAGGGCCATAAGTAAGTTGAGATTTTGGAAAGGAAGTATAAGACCCATGTAGTCATAAGTGCTATGCATAATGGTTAGAGGTAAAAGGATAGTAACTCTATTATTAGAAGTGACTTTTAAAACATTAGAGGACGAATTCTCTTAAGTGGGGGAGAATGTAACACCCCAGAAAATTTTGAAGTACTTAAGCGCTATTAAGAAAGTTGATGTGCGCTAGTTATATTATTTTGTGTACAGACGAGGACTATTAATATGATATATATCAATTGTATATGATAATAACTGTACGAGGAATATTATATGTGATGTGGGGTCTAAGGAGAGGCCTATGTCTAAGCCAAGTTGGAAAATTACACGATAGACTAAAGTTCCAAATGAGTACGCACAAGACTAAACTTTGGACGAGCATATATACATATATATAAGGCCTTATGTGATGAACAACTTATCAAACGAAAGATCTTATAGTCTAGTTTCAAAACGCTTCAAACCAATTGTCATTTAGACACTCCTACAAGAAGTTATAACCAAATTATCAAAAGATGGCAGAATATGACACTACCGCGGCGCCCCATGCGGCGTGCCTGTGAGGAGTTCTAGAACACATCAAAATTTCGTTTCTAGGCATATTTTTCACTACCGTGCCGTGCCCCGCGGTGCCCCATGCGACGCGGCTGTGCACATTTTGGGGTTTTTACAACCCGACCCCATTTTAATAAATAGCCTTTGGGGCTTTATTTGGGATGATTTTCTTGTGAGTCTAGAGAGAGGTGAGAGCATTTTAGAGAGAAGGAGAACAACCTCCCAATCATCCAATCTTGAACCAATCTTCAAGAATCAAGGAAGTCAATCACTAGATTATCCTTCATCCGGGCAAGTCCTACTTCTAAGCTTTCATACAAAAGGTTATGAGTTCAAATATATTGTGGGTTTGGAAATAGGCCATGCATGTGACACAAAGTTGTAGTATGTGGGGTTAATGAACTATTTTGGGTAGTTTCTTATTGAAATTGGTTGAGGGATGAAAGCATCTCCGCTGTAGAGCCTTGTGGTCTATTTCGCATGTCAAGTGTTTGACAAAATTCCTAAGAGACTTACATCATGAAAATCCTTCTAATTATTAACTGTTTTTCACTATCATACTATAGATTGTTATTGCTAGAAGTGTTGGGGCGTTGTAGTAACTTAAGGAAAGCTCAGATAAGGTATGTTGGCTAAACTTTCTCTCTTAGAATCGAATTCCATAATGTTCCTGTGAGTTTCTAATTATGGGTTGCGTATTAAAATGTTATGGCTTTGAATCGTGTTTCAAATGAAAGCTAGTATGCCAAATTGTGTGGGGAAAACTTGATATGCTTAAGGCTCTAAATTTCTCATATGTGTACCTAAAGACTTGACTGAAAATGTCTTGTGGTTGATAATCTATAAAGATGCTTGAAGATGAAATAAGTGAATTGGGGATATAGAGTGTGGCCAACGTGCCAAGAATTTAAGTTATAATTTTGGCTAGTGGTGCCAATGAAATAAGAGGGTGCGATAAAGATTATGAAATGAGCCTCGACTCAACTATTTAAAAAATGTATTTCGAAAATAGAATTGCCTAAAAGCTTTTGTACTCAATTCATGCCCATAAATGGCTATTTTAACTAATGCTTTGCTTTATAAAATATCCAGTGTGGGTTGAGTTCTCACATTCTCAGGTCTTGAAATTGTATATTGTCATTTATGGGGAAAAGTATTGCAAGAATAAATGGTGTATTGATTGTTTATGATTTTGATGTATGTTTCTATTGCTGGTCGGTATGCCCCATTCTTTGGGAAGAAACCTTTTGTGTTTAAAGTTTCCATTATCAATAAATTTGAGGTATATGATTGCCGAAATATTCTATATGTTGATATTTGATGGCGATCTTTGAAATTAAAAGAGGTGAAAGTGTGGAATATGAAATACGGCCATCATGCCAGGAATAACGAATCTTGTGAATGGCCAAATGAGCCAAGGAAATATTATTGTTGTGGGTGACTGGAAATACTAATGAGAATTTATACAATGTGAAAGATATTGAGGTGAGTACAATTGTATTTATGTTACCTTTGTGCGCAAATCAAATCAAAAATATTTTTTTGGGAGCATCATTAGCAACCCAAGGAAGGGTGGGTCATACGGCCCACAATTGAAACTACACGTGCTGGTGTAGAGGTGGATTGTGGTTATTTCCCTTATTTGGGATGAGATTGAAATATTGGTGAAATTGTGATTATTCCTCTTAATTGGGATGAAACTGGTAATAGATGTGAATTGAAAAAGTCAACCCACATAGCATTTGTGGGAAGGCGGCCTAGCTGATCGGGTGGAGATCGGACGCAATGTTGCGCACATGGTGGTACTACTCTTGGTAACAACTTCCTTTCGCATCACATGCCAAACCACATTGTTCGTGGGCAGATGGCCTAGCCGATCGGGCATGATCGGACTTCGTACTAACCAAGACGGTGATATATCGGTGCTAATGATCTCCCTATCCAAAATTGTATATGAAGTTCATATTTTAAAAATTATTATGTTATAGATGTACCTTTGGATATTGTTGTTTGTGACTTGCTGTTTCTATGTGTTGCCTTTTCTTATATGGGCATTCTATTTTGAAAGAGGACTTTTAGCTATACATACTAGTGCTATTCGACGGTACTAACATCCCTTTTGCCGGGGGCGCTGCATCTTTAATGGATGCTGGTGGTTCCATAGCAGGCGGCATTGATCTGTGATAGCGGTACACTCTCTTCAGTTGGCTTGGTGAGCCCCCTTCATTTCGGGGTCATGTGTCTTTTATTTCTCATGTACTGTAGTTTGAGCTATAGCCGGGACCTTGTTGCATGTATTTCAATATTACTCTTCAGTTGTAATTAGAGGCTCCGTAGACAGGTTGTGGGTAGTGTTTGATGTTGGGAATTGAATTAAAACTATTGGTATTTGTCAACATGTTTTTCATTAAATCTATAAACCCGTATTATTTTGGAAATATGGAATGATGTTGTTAATGGGAATGATATGGAAGTGGTTAATGAAATCTTTTCATTATTTGATTAACGGAGTACATCACCTCTTTATTTAGGGATGAATTTGGGTAGAATGAAATCTAAGAGGCTTGCTCAGCCAGGTTTAATTGGTTGAGCACCAGTCGCGCTCCCCAAGTTTGGGGCGTGACAAGAACACACAACCAAACACAACATAAAGTAGTCTAGAATCTACCCCGAACATAAATACCAATGGCACATGCATATATGCTTCTCACTTCATATATACATCACCCCCGCATGTAGAAAACACTATCAGTTATTAAGAAAAATTTCCTCAACCAAATCTAGACAAGACACTTACCTCATCCGGGCTAGTCCAAAGATCCAAAGTCGTTTTTCCTTCATAAATCACCTCCAACCGGATCAAATCTAATCGAACAACGTCTGAGGAAGTCAACAATTGCCATAGGAATTAATCCTGGACAATTAAGCATCGATCTTTGAAGAATTCCCAAAAAGTTAACAATAGTCAACCTGGACTCGCATACCAAATATTCTAAACCAATACCAAATTTTGATGACCCATAACATGCAAAGTCAAAATATGTGATTAGATTTCAAAATCGAGTACAAATCGGTAGACAAATACCCAAATTACACTCTCTTTAAGTATAGACAAAACCCTAAATTTCATCTCAAAATCCATGTTTTGGGCGTTAATAATTCATGTAGATTCTTGAAATAATACAAAAAATACACTGCCCAATGATACTCATCTCGATCGCGATAGGCCAATCTCGATCGCGAAGGCCAAATGCTAACCCCAACTCCAGCTCCTCTCCGCGAACACGGTCCACCATATGCGACGTGAAGCATCTTCCCACAATTGTACGCGAACGCGACCCCTTGTAGTGAACTCGAAGAAAAAAAAACTCAGCCTCTACTTACCTTCCGTAATCGCAAGAATTGCTCCGCGATCGCGATGAACCACTAATACCTGCAAAAATCTACAACTCCAACTCCACCAAAATGATCCAAAAGCACCCAGGATCACACCCGAGCCCTTCGGGACCCCATCCAATCATGCCAAAAAGTCAAAATACATTAACTAAACTTATCCAAAAGCTCGAAACACAATAAATTACATCTAAACCAATACTCGAAGATCAAACAATACTTTTAACTTTCAAACCTGCAAGCTTCACAGAACGCATCTGAATCACATTTAGCCATTACGGATCACATTCGAACTTTCCACACAAGTTAAAATCAACTAAATGAATCTATTCAAAGTCTCGCATCACCAACCAAAACCTGAATTTGCCAAAGTCAACTCCCAGTCAAACCTATGTACTCTTCAAACCTTCCAATTGCCAACCTTGGGCAACTAGAACCAAAACCTTCTAGGAACCTCCGAATACAAATCCAAACATACACCTACGTCCAAAATAACCATGCGAACATATGGGAACCATCAAATCCTGATTCCAATATTCTTTACTCAAAAGTCAAACCTTGACCAACTATTCCCACTTAAAGCTTAAAAATTGAGAAGCACTCTATCACATCAATACCGAACCTTATGAACATCAAAACCAACTATACACGCAAGTTTTAATACATCATATGAAGTTACTCAAGGTCTCAGACCACCGAACGGAATGCTAAAGCTCAAAATAACCGGTTGGGTCATTACATTCTCCCTCATTTAAACAGGTGTTCGTCCTCAAAAGTGCCAAGAGTCATTTTAAAGTTGCATCAAGCTATTAATATACTGCCAAGATCTAACCACATTATGTACCACATAAATCATATACCCATAGAAATAATTTTTGACCACAATAGCTGCTGATTGCCAATCCCGTTAACCGTAATACATGTCATATCAAATAACCCTTGTTCTAACGCTTCACAATATTGCTAATGATAAAGGTTGTACATAGAAACCCATAAACACCAATCAAATAACCAACTCGTGGAGTTCTCTCGCGCGACAAGGACCATTGCAAATATTTGAGCTAACTAATGACATCAATCCTCCAAACATACCTTATCCAAATTTGTTTGTGCAAATTCCAGGTCCAATAACCTCGTCTCACCCAGTACAAGCTTCTTGACCGACATGCCATATCATATTCCATCTAGAACCTCGTATGACATGATCTGTGAGCCAAACAAGCAACAACTCGAATATAACCAAGGATGGAAAGAGAATACAATATGAGAACTACGTTCAACAGACATAATAATACAAGAATAACGTTATGAATCCATACCACAAGGGATAAACAAAACACATGTGATAAGCACAAGGAGTCATATTCCAACATATCAACGTTGTTGCGTGCAACCCGATCCCACATCATATTTTTGCAGGATGCAACCCGATCCAACATAACATCATTGCAGCTCGCAACCCAATCTAAACATATCGATCCACATAGGAATACTCATTTAGCCATAATTATCATGCTCACCAAAAATATGTGTATCTACATCAAGCACGCAGAGTGCACACATGGGGAGACGCGTAACATAATGCGCTACAAAAAAAGCAAGCACAACTATGATGCAATAAGCAATTCAGCATCTCATGAGCCATCTCGCTCATATATTACCACAAGGCCTTAACATGACCATAACATGGGTGTCAACAATCAAATAACCTCACAACCCATCGTAACATAAGGGAGTAGCACCTAAAAATAGATCACATGCATGAATAACATTCATTCTGCTCGATAACACACCCATAGTAAATGTTGTGCATGAGTAAGCAAATCCAATTTGGTATAGAATACACACTCACATTAGGCCTACCAATAGGCCCCTAAACCATTTCAAACCATTCTGAAATAGGTAAACAGCCTTCTAGAGGTCCACAGCGACCTAACTATAACACATACAATCAGTTGTCTAGTCCTCAACACACTTTTACAATCCACAACCAAATGAATAGTCTGCCTCTAATAGCATCCAGTCTCTAAACCTTAAGAATATAGGAATCTCCATACTTGATCTCTAACTCCCCCACTTAAATGACCGACACATCACGCATACACAATTGCATCATGTGAAATACTTCCATAGATCTTTCGCATCAAGTAGCAAAATATGAATATCAATAGTTACCAACCATGTGATCTCTATAGTACTGGCCAATCACCTGCAAGTTAATACACGAAGCATTTTCTACAACACGCACCGCTCTCAGAGAGTACAAGATAGTGCTAGCATTCTCTTGAATATCTGAAATCCCTCATGCTGCTTAGAATTTAAGACACCTTTCAAAACTGAACTGCAACCTTGTCCATTCAATCCAAATCCCACACGGCTCACCGCACCTACCATGCTACAATAATAATTTATGAGAATCCTGTTATCAACCCTGAATCACAAGTAGAATAGGCCTCCTCAAAAACACTCCATCGACTGAAAACCTTCCACTTAACTCAACTCAAGAGTGAATCACAACACCCAACAAACTTCCTATACCCGTACGAGACATCGGCCTCGAGTCGTGGTCAAAACTATTATGAACTCTTCGAAACCTATTTGCACATGACCAAGACATCATAACTGAATCCCTCCAAATCAACCAAGTCATGTAGACTGCTAAACCCAAAAGTATCTCAACCTGAATGCCTGCACTGAAGAACCTTTTAATGAATCTAAAGTTATTTCTTCCATCTCTTTAATAATGCAATATTGAATCAGCAATGATATATAAATATGGCAAGTCTCGCCACTATCCAATGCAACTCTCAGATCTTAGCCACACGTAAATCCGAAATACCCTAGATACCACATATGAATGTTGAACCCACTAGAACCATTCTCGAGAGTCACTCACTCAGACCTATTATTGAATGCATAGCCAAACATGCCAAATAACTAGTGCTTCGCTAGCACATGAATACTCCAAAGAAACAACCGAGAAATTCTCTCCTCCCACACACTACATCCATAAAGGAATATCAAACCCGGGCCACTCCATAACCTCTATATATCCATAAGGTGTATTACATCATGCATCGAAATTCCTTTACCAACTCATCCTCGATAACACCCTTCTCAAACCATATCCAATCAACAAGTGCATCCAAGTCCAGGAACTATAACAACACATGCCCAAATGACCTTATCGTCGATAATAGACTCCTCCATTTGGCTTGAAGCCACAAACACATCATCTGATGTCCCACGGTACTCTTCCTCCTTACCTAACAATGTCGCACACTGTTATTCTATTGAATTCCTCATAGGCTCATATAGAAATAGTCAAAATATCCTCCAAACTATCTGCCGAGTGTATACTCATCCTCGTGACAGTCGAGCCAACTTCCTCAAGTGCTCCAAAATGGTAGTATGTGCATTCCACTAGATAGAAGGAAAACTCTTCATAGAAGCCACACAAGAATCACATAACCTCAAACCTTCTCGCATGAGATAACCTACCTAGTAGCCTCAAATCGACATCTTCTTATGACCCTACCATGGTCATAACCCTTAAGAACTCAATTAATCTTCCCGAGTTTATACTCGTCAATAAGATATACCAATCCACTACTTTCATAAATGAACAATTGAAATATCCACCAACACATACACATCATAAGACTATACAACACATCGATATGATAACCAAGCATCCATAGCTCTTTGCATCCCAAATAAATCCTTCTCGTCACATCTAAACCGTCTAAGCGTAGTCCTCAATCACATACTGCTCATTACGTAGATATTTTGCCACTCATTGATCCATCAGTCCTCCAAGCTGGCCTGGCTCAAAACCCAAAAAAACATCTCACAGCTCATATACGACATCACAAGCCATCGGTGGAGAGGCTGATACCGAGTACACAACATCGCATACAAATCGAATAAAAGAAAGCTGAAGATCCAGGCTTCAAGCTGAAACAAAATTGCACGATAACGAAAGAAAGAAGGGAAGTTTTCTAGATGCCCTGTATCCTATCTAAGATAAGTATGGACGTCATCATACCAATCCGCTAAACTCTACTAGAAACTTGCTCATCAACCTATAAACCTAGAGATTTGATACCAACTTGTCATGACCTAAATTCTTACCATGTCGTGATGGCACCTAACCCAAACCGCTAGGTAATCCAAACAATATAGGATACAACTATAACAAGAAATCATCAAAATATAATAAATAACACTGCAAAAGAAAATCAATACTACTATCCCAAGGACTAGTAGTATAAGTCATAAGCAACTAAGAATAAGAATACAACTCTGATTTAAAGAAACATACATCATCTATTGAAATTTACATAAGTGGTATCTTATATCTGGTAGGTTGGCATGTCTTTAATGCTACGCTTCTACCTCCACAACAACTCAGCACCTAGGATCTGTACGCAAGGTACAAAAGTGTAGTATGTGTATAACTGGCCATGTATTTAGTAAGTATCTTGACTAACCTTAGTGATGTAGTGACGAGGTGTTTTAGTCCAAAAGACACTCACGTAATATTGTAAGGCCCCGTGAAATTTTTCCTAAAAAACGGGGTTCCGTTATGCCGTGATGCCAGTGCACTGGGGAGTTGAAGGAAAATATTTGGAAGAAATAGGCATTTTTGCGGCCCATTCTATGGCCGCATAATCACTGTGCGGGCCGCAGAGTGGTCGCAAAGTGATTTACATTTCTAGGTCATTTTGATGTCATTTTCGCGGTCCATTATTCGACCGCATGACCGTTTCGCGGGCCTCACTCCTGTCTCACAATTAGTCTTGAAGTTTTGCGGAGGGAGATTCTGTGGCGCATTATGCGACCGCAGAACAAGACTGCAGGCCGCAAAGTGACCGTAGAACCGGTTAGTTCCTTTCCAGTTTTGGCACCCAATTTGTGCGGCCGATATGCGGACCGTACATCCATTATGTGGTTGCATATGCAACCGCATATCCTGGGGCTTCATTTTGGGTGTTTTGAAACTCGACCATTCTTCGTTAAAACATATGCCATAGTCCATTTTGAGCGCATTTCTTATATTTTTAGAGTGAGAGATAGTTCTTAGAGTGGGAGAGTAACCTTCAACCTATTATCCACTAATTCTTTCTCAATCATTGAGGATTAACAAAGGGAGTCTTCATCTTAAAGGTAAGAATCTATGCCCTAGCTCTTAATTTTGAAATTCTTCTAAAATGAGAGTAATTAGCAAAACAATTATTGGGTGTGGGGGTTGTTATCTTGCATGCATGTGTTATCAAGGAATGTGGGAAGGTTGTGAGCTAAAAATTGTAGAGAATGGGTTGGGGAATGATGGAATCCTCCATAAAAGGACCTTGAAACCTTAACGCACACTTAGTGTTTGATGAAATGCTCAAATGAGCTAGAACAATGATCATCCTCCTAATTTTTGGTTCAATTTGTTATATTTCTAAAATAGATTGAAGTGGCTAAGAATTTCGGAACATTTTAGAGTTTAAGGAAGCTAAACTGAGGTATGTTGGCTAAATTCTTCTTTAAGAATTGGAACCCCGATATCCTTGTAAGTTCCAAGATATTTATTACAAGTTGAGTATTCCGAATAAGTTTTGTGACAAAGATATATGTTTAATTCGTGTTTCATATATTCTCTTTATTCATGAATGAGTTGAGGTGAAGGAAATATAATAGGCTTGCTCGGCCGGGTTCACTCGGTTGAGCGTCGGCCGCGCTCATCGGTTTCGGGGCGTGTCAAACTTGGTATCAAAGCCTAAGGTTTTAAAGTATCCTAGGATGTCTCGGAGCCATGTCTAGTAGAGTCCTCCTTATCAGTATTATCTTGACCACATCTATAATTAGGATGCTACTTGGGCATTTAGGAATAATACCTTTCTTTCATGTTCTCGACCGTGCGATAAAGCTGATTGCAAGATTGCTCCTCCTTTAACTCAAAGAACTGGACAAAGAGCCAATGTCACCCCGAGAGTGGCAGTTGATCCTATATTTGATGATGCGGGTGAGCACCCAAGGGGTGAGGATATTCCCCCAGTTACTACACTGCCTGATTCTACCATAACTGATCAGACTGCACGTGTCCCTACACCTACTGAAGGTGCAATTGTCCCTCCAACTGATATTCCAGATCCACCTCCAGCTCCAACTTCCGATTCTGGTGTTTCTAATGTTGATCTTAGAGGATCCATATAGATGTTCGCACAGATAGTGGCTTCTCAGGCCCAGAGATCGAGTATTGGGCTACTTCTTCCAGTCAGCCAGGGGAATCTGCTAGTTCCAGGGTGAATAAGTTTCTTCAGTTAGATGCACAAGACTCTCTTAGTTATGTAATCTACAAAGACGGAGGGAGTGGACTTGTCCTTCTACCGCCTGAAAGGGGTGGCCTATTATTGGTTTGAGTTGTGGGAGGAATTCCGTAAGGAGGGAAACCCTCCGGCAAGGTAGGGTGAGTTTACCGATGCCTTTATGGATCATTTCTTGCCTGCCGAAACTAAGGCAGCCCCTGCTGCTAAGTTTGAAAGCCTGAAGCAAGGTAGTATGAATGTGTGGGAGTATCATATGGAGTTTGCACGCCTGTCTAGGTATGCTATTCACATGTTGCCCACTATGGAGGCTAGAGTGAACCAGTGTATATAGGGCCTTAGCCCCTTGGTTATTAATGAGGCTACTACAACTGCCTTGAATTTCGATATGAACTATGGTAAGATGGTAGCATTTGCTCAAGCCACAGAGACCCGCAAATGGAAGAATAGAATGGAGCGTCAGAGTAGCAGCAAGGCCCAGTTTGTGGGTAACTTTGGTGGTTCTTCCGGTGGTGGTGGTGGTAGGTCGTCATTTAGGGGAGGGTCATCAGGACCATCTCAATCATTCGCTGAGTCTTCGATGAGTGCACAGTCATCTGGACCTAGTCATGGCAACAGGGGACCCCACCAGCAGGGTCGGTTCGATAGAAGGTTTCAGCAGCGGAGGCTCCCATGCCCTAAGTGTAGGAGGTTGTACTTTGGGGCTTGCTTCATGGACCTACCTATATGCTCTGGGTGCGGTGTGAAGGGTCACATTTAGAGGGAATTCCGCTCGTCGCGCCGAAATATGGGCAGAGGTGCGGTGCAACCAACTAATTCTGCAGCTACTATATCTACAACACCTCCAGCTCGAGGCATCCCAGCACCCGCAAACCTTGGTGCAGCTAGGGGTGATGCATAAAATTCGGGAGGGCCCAACAGATTTTATGCTATGCGGAGGCGTCGGGATTCAAAGGCTTCTCAGGATGTTGTCACAGGTATATTGACTTTCCAATCTCATGATGTATATGCTCTTATTGATCTCGGTTCTACTTTGTCCTATGTTACCCCTTATGTTGCTATGGAATTTGGGATAGAATCAGAACAGCTTCCTAAGCCGTTGTTTGTATCTACTACTCCGGTTGCACGGGTTTATAGCGGTTGTGTTGTCACAGTACGTGGTCGGGACACCGTGTCCAATCTCATTAAATTGAGGATGGTCAATTTTGATGTAATTATGGGAATGGATTGGCTTTATTCATGTTTTGCCAAACTCCATTGCTGAACTAGGACTGTGAGGTTTGAATTTCCAAATGAGCCAACTGTTGAGTGGAAGGGGGATAATGTAATGCCGAAAGGTAGGTTTATTTCTTACCTTAAGGCCACGAAGATGATTAATAAGGGGTGTATCTATCATTTGGTCCGCGTTACGGATACCGATGCTGAGGCACCTACACTTGAGTCTATGCCAGTGGTGAATGAATTACCTGAGGAGTTTTCGGATGAACTCCCTGGGATCCCACCAGACAGGGAGATTGATTTTGGGATTGATGTGATGCTAGATACGCATCCTATATCTATTCCACCCTACAGAATGGCACCAGCAGAATTGAAGGAGCTAAAGGAATAATTGAGAGAGGCCAGTGTGTCGCCTTAGGGCGCATCGGTCCTTTTTGTAAGAAAGAAAGATGGGTCATTGAGAATGTGTATTGACTATCGGCAACCTAACAAGGTCACAATAAAGAATAAGTACCCACTGCCAAGGATAGATGACTTGTTTGATCAATTGCAATGTGCCCGGTACTTCTCTAAGATTGATTTAAGATCCGGGTATCACCAATTGAAGATCATGGAGCAGGATATTCTGAAAATAGCTTTTAAGACCCGGTATGGGCATTTTGAATTTCTGGTGATGTCTTTTGGGCTAACAAATTCCCCAACAGCTTTCATGGATCTTATGAATCGAGTCTTCAAGCCTTTTCTTGATTCTATTGTGATAGTGTTTATTGACGATATTCTTATATATTCACGCAATCGAGAGGACTATGTCGATCACCTCAGGGCAGTGTTGCAGACACTGTATCAGCGTCAGTTGTATGCAAAATTTTCGAAATGTGAATTTTGGCTCGAGTCTGTCACATTCTTGGTTCATGTTGTCTCCAGAGAAGGAATAAAGGTCGATCCTTAAAATATTGCAGCGGTGAAGAATTTGCCTAGACCTACAACACCAACCAAGATTCCCAGTTTCTTGGGTTTAGCAGGGTATTACAGGAAGTTTTTGGAGGGGTTCTCTACTCTTACCTCTCCCTTGAATAAATTGACTCAGAAGGCAGTTAAGTTCCAATGGTCCGATGCTTGTGAAAGAAGCTTCCATGTGTTGAAATCAAGATTGACTACAGTGCCGGTGTTGACCCTGATAGAGGGTACAAATGGGTTTGTGGTATATTGCGATTCTTCAAGGATCGGGTGTGTATTAATTAATCATGGAAAGGTTATAGCTTATGCTTCTAGGCAACTCAAGAATCATGAAAAGAACTATCCAACACATGACTTAGAACTTGCGGTGGTGGTTTTTGCATTGAAGATTTGGTGTCATTATTTGTATGGGGTCCATGTGGATGTATTCACAGACCACAAGAGCCTTCAATATATCTTCAAACAGAAGGATCTGAATATGAGGAAGAGAAGATGGCTTTAGTTACTCAAAGATTACAACATCGATATCCTGCATCATCTGGGAAAGGCCAATGTTGTGGTGGATGCTCTTAGCCGAAAATCTATGTGTAAGGCTAGGAAAATCTATGTTGTGGCGGACCGCAGAACCTGTTCCGGAGCTTCATTTTTGGAGTTTTTAAACCCGACCCTATTCCGTTAAAACACATCCCATAGACCATTTTGAGCTTATTTCGGATATCTTTGGAGTGAGAGAGAGAGTCCTAGAGGGAGAAAGTGATCCTCATAAAACATTTCTCTTCAGTTATTGCCTAAACCTTTGAAGATTATCAAGAGAAGCACCCTAGGTCTTCATCCTAAGAGGTAAGATTCTATCACCCAACTCTTAAATTCGAAATATAACTAGAATGGGAAATTAGTAAGATAATGTTTGGGTATAAAAGTTGTTCATCTTTCATGCATGTGTTACCAAAGGGTGTGAGCTAAAGATGGCAGAGAATGGGTTGTGAAATGATGGAATCTCGCACAAAAAGGGACCTTGAAACCATAATACACACATAGTGTTTGATAAAATGCTCAAGTGAGCTAGAATCATGATAGTTTTCCTAATATTTGGTTCAATTTTGCTATATTGCTAAAATAAATTGAAGTTGCTAATATTCCGGAACATCTTAGAGTTTTAAGAAGCTCAATTGAGGTATGTTGGCTAAACCCCCTCTTCTTAGAATTGAACCCTATGGTATTCATGAAATCGATGCAAGTCTCAAATTGAACGTCCTAGAAATTGCTATCCCGAATGTGCTTGTTTTGAAAATATATGTGTAATATGTATTCCAATGCTTTCATCACGTTATCTTGTCATCTGAGGAAATGTTCAAAACATAGAATATGTGCCAAAAATGCCTAGACTTCAAGTCAAATTCGATTAAAGACCGTTATGCCAAATTATGTGAAAAGCCTCTATGTGCCTTAGATTCTAAATTGCTCACATGTGAAATCAAAAGTCTTGAATGAAAAAACGTGTTGTTATTGATGATAATAATAATGTTGGAATGTGGAAAAGAACTTGAATTATGAAATACGGCCAAGCGCCAAGAATAACTTTATAATTGCGGCCACTCGTGCCATTGTATTAAAAAAGATGGGAAAGAAATATAAAGTGAGATGACTGATTAAAAAGGGGTGATGTCTCGAATGAGATGGCTTAGCCGATCGGGCCGATATCGGACTCCGTGTAAGAACACGATGGTATTGTGGATGAAATTGTGAACATCGTTGATGTTTCCGATGAGATGGCTTAGCCGATCGGGTTGAGATCAGACTCTGTGTAAGAACACGATGGTATTGTGGATTGTGGCATATTGGCACTAAAAACCATCCAACCTAATCACATGGAAATCGACTTGAAAATCTATATGATCCTTAACTTGATGTTTTAGTGTTATTTAAAGCCCATATTGCATTCTTGACTATTTTCCCCTGTATTATTTTTCATTCTATTGAGATAGTAATTTAGTTTTACATGCTAGTACTATTCGACAGTACTAACGTTCATTTTGTCGGGGGCGCTGCATCTTTAAATGGATGCAGGTGGTCCCATAGCAGATAGTGTTGATCACAGATAGTGCTGCATCCTCTTCTCAGCGCACTCGGTGAGCCCCATTTCATTCTGGGGTCATGTATTGTACCTTTTATTTGTATTGTGGTCACTTTTTGAGGTATAGTCGGGGCCTTATTGCCGGTACCATCTTTACTCTCTTTTGTATCTTTAGAGGCTCTGTAGATACTATGTGGGTTGTATATGGGTGTTGGAAAGGTTAACGGATCATGTTGTATTTTGGGCACTTGTTCTACTCAGTCACAAGGATGTATGTATTTTGAGACGTAACAATGATGTAACAAAATGAAACGACTTAGTTATGTATATATGTATGAACTTTCTACTCCCTAACTAATGAGAGCATGACTTCTCTGGATCATAGGTGAGTCGGGTAGATAGTGTCTACCAGGTCTGCTCGACCGGGTCCACTCGGTTGAGCACCAGCCGCGCTCCCCGAGGTTGGGACGTGACACTATGGGTAATTTGGCTCACTTGGAGGCATATCAAAAGCCATTGACCAAGGATGTTCATCGATTGGCTAGTTTGGGAGTTCGTCTTGCAGACTCTAGTGAAGGAGGGATGATTGTTCAAAATAGGGCTGAACCATTGCTTGTTTTGGAAGTCAAAAAGAAGCAATACAACGATCCATTTTTGGTGCAATTGAAGGAGGGGATTCATAAACACAAGACTATACCTTTTTCTATTGGCTTGGATGATGGTACACTAAGATACTAAGGGCGTCTATGTGTTCCAAATTTGGATGGTCTTCGGGAAAGAGACATGACCGAGGCTCAAACTTCAAGGTATTCCGTGCACCCGGGTTCTACAAAAATGTATCATTATCTTAAGTAAGTTTATTAGTGGAATGATATGAAGAGGAATGTAGCAGACTTTGTGGAGAAGTGTCCAAATTATCAACAAGTGAAAGCTGAACACCAACGGCCCGGTAGGTTGGCACATCAAAATACCATGCCAATCTTAGATACAATGAGGTATCGCTCCGCATTTGTCATAAATAGTAATTGACAATCACCATTTTTCTCATCAACTCTACTGATAACAGACACAACACAACGTGAAACTATCTTCTAACAATAAACTGGGGCAGATTTTGAGGATAGACGTCGAGCTTTCCAACAACAGTCGACGTCATGTTCCCAAGTATCATTCATCTTATGTCCCATTGACAATGGGTGTGTAGGTAATTCGAACCTCCATAGTCAAAATAAAATGCCCAGTGCCAACACAGCTTGATACTGGGGCAATTTTCAAAATACAAAATCAAAAACCATCCCATCGCCTTCTCGAACTACAATCGGCCTTATTTTTGTTTCCGTCAAGATATTTAGGAAACTCAACACCGAGTCGGGTCATACACATGTCAAAGTCCATTTACATCAATTCTATCATCCAACATCCACGTCCCAGTGTTGCAACAATCTGACACTGGGGCAATCTTGGAAGCAATGTCGAGATTACACGATATTTTCGTCCTCGAACATTTGTCTTCCACTCATTGAGGCTACGATTCATAAGTAGTACTCAATCATCCAGAAATATGTGTGACCCTATTCTCGTACAACCCAAGATATGTGGGCAACTCAAATGCCAGTGTTCAGTCACAATATTCAAAAATCCCCATTCCCACTCTGTCATGTCGCGATAAAATTGAGTGGCGTCAATTATTTTGCCCGGAGACTCTTATATCATCTTCGATCAAAGAGGAACAGCTGTTGAAACTCAATTTTGATCCTCCATGTTTAAAAATTAAGACCAAATACATCGACAACCTCTTTAAATTGTCCTCACTTTTCACTTTGACACTTTATCTTAACTTTATTTCATTTGAACATTTTAACAAGGTCTTTACTGTGTCATTTATATACAAAAGGATTACGTGTGATTGAGCATATCTCACACCTCTTTTAAGAGCATGAACTGCATATATAAGTTCATTGATATGGGCCCGAAGTACAGGTGGCAATAAAAGAAAACAAGACATTATTTTTAAAAACAAAAATCTCTTGATCTTGTTCATCCTCTCGCTGGTATACTTCGACAACCGTGCCACCATCTTCCATCACCATACCCACCACCTCACCTTAAACCAAAAAAAATTAAAAAGAAAATAAAAATCCAGTTGAATTGCACCATAAAACAACCGAAACTCCTCCATGAAACACTATAAAAACCTCAGTTAGATACTCCTTATTTTTCTTCAAAAAATATCAGTAACAAGCACCATTGAAACTAGCAATCAAACACAGCTGAACTAACCCCAAAACAACTCCTCCTCGCGTCATTTATTCATTAGTTTACCAACGAAAAAACGAGCTTCACCACCAGAGAAAAAGACCATTAAAGGGAAGGATAAAGAGGGAAACATAAGCTTATATATACTAACTGGATTGACAGAAATCAACTGCTTCCTGATATGCACGATCGTAGCACTTCCGCTTCAATTTCGATTTTCCTATTTAATACATATAAAAATATTTTTTTTTAACACACACATTCTTCTCTAATTTACACAAAAAATTACACAAACTAAAAGTATATTCAATTATTAAAATATAATTCTTTTGTGGGGATTGTAAATTAAGAATTTTGAATTTTTTCTAAAGATGGTGAAACAGATGAGGGGGGTCTCTGGGAAGACGACATAAGGAAGTGGGCGGGCGGAAGAGAGTAACAGGGTTGCCGACGGGGGATTTTAAGAAAGATTAAAGAGTAGTAGGATGATAAATGAAGGAGTCTCCTGGGAAGATGAAGAAGGGGTGGATGGGGTTCTTATTCTTCTTTTATATTTTTTACAAAAGTTTTTTTTATTTAAGTTATCCACGTGTCCTCGTCATATTCGTCACTTTGTCATGTGAAGTTCACGCATCTTTTGTGTTTGGCTGCCTATCAAATATTATGTCTAAATGACACTGTGAAGTCCCAATTAAAGTGTTCAACTAGAACAAACTTAAGATTGAGTGTTTAAGTAAAAATGGTGGACAACTTTAAGGGGGTGGCGATGTATTTGGGCAAAAATTAACTTCTGCAGGCTTTCCATTACAAAATGATAAAATGTAATTTTTTGCACATTATTTAGCTTTAATGCAATTTATTGATAATTATTCACACTTTTACAAAATATTGAAATTTTTATCATTTTATTGCAATAGGTTAAATACTATTGTTTTGAGTATTTTTTCTAAATTTCAAATAATTTATTGATAATTGTCCTATTGTACAAATATTAGGATATTCTATCAATTTATTGTCTTTTAAAAGAATAAATAAGAATTACTACTTCATTATTGTAGCTACTGACATTTTCAATAAATAATACAAGATTTTTGAATTAAAAATTATTTCCTAATTTATAGCACAGTCTATTATTTACATGGGAGCTGGTAGAATTTCTTGTAAAATATGGATCAAGTCCCGTCAAATCCAGCGTCTCGTCAATATCCGATATGACAAGACATTTGATGTGACTGGACATTGACGTGATATGACATTGATGTGACTTAACATAATTTTGTCCTACTAAAAACTGGGGCAGTTCTTCGGGAACAATGCAATGATGCTCTCAACCTAGAAATCTCCGAGAGTGTCAACCAAATTTCATCCAAAATCCCAAACATCAAAATACCATGCCAACCTTAGTCTGACCCTCACTCGACTTAAATCGCAACATACGGGTTGCAAGTCCTTTCTTCAAACATCTGACTCTAGAGTCATGGTATTTATTCCCACTTTCGAAATTCAATGATTCGATACAATTCATTCCACTTTTATTGTAGGGGTAGGTTGTTAGTTAGCTTTCTAGGAGTGTCATGCCCGCACGACGCAGAAAAAAAAAAAAGAACAACCAAATCCTCTAGTCAACACAAATCAATCCCCCTCCCTGAAATCTAAAAATTATTATTTGGATGCAGGAGGGACAACATCATCTCTGGAACCATCATAGAATGCCGACATCGCGTTCCTGATCACTATCGGACACACTACTGGCTGCACGGCCTAACCCTGCACCCTCTTAATTATATAACAGCACCCGAGAGGGACTCTAATATTTGCTCCTCTGAATTTGCAGGTTCATCATCTTGGGACTTCACGGGATATAACATTTGGTGCTAGACTCTGTGGAGCATTTGTCAGATAATCAAGGGAGTAGTAGTTTTGCTATAAACTCCATCATTTTTTATGACTTCTCTTCTCTCTCCACTTTTCTATATTTAGATCAGAATTTCATCCCCGGTTATCAACCGGGGACGATCATCAAATGATTCCTGTGGACAGACGAAAAGTGCATCATCTTGAGACTTCTTGGGATATAACATCCGACATCGGACATTGTGGAACACTTCCTAATTCTATCATTTTATGACGACACTACTCTCACAACAATTTTTATATCTTGATAGGATAATCGTCCCCGGTTAACAACCGGGGGCAATCGCTGAATGGTTCGTGTGGACGGTTAGATTGTCACAACAAGAAATCCCTACATTTTGCTGAGAGACAATCACAATGACTGTCCCACAAACAATGTTAAGATCACAACCCAATTGCTCAGGAGGATAACTGGGGCACATCTTTTGGCTGGAGTCACTCTTCAACTTCAGAAGATACCACGCCCAACCACGTATACAACAAGGTATCGCCCCACATGTTTTACATATCTTTGATGCAATTAAAATTGTTAGTTACAATTCTTTGATAATAGAAGAGTAAAATAAGTGTCGAAAACCATACATCTCAGACACTCCTCCCTTCACGAACTGCACATACCTGATTCTTGACCCCGTGTCAAGATACATAGGCAACTTGTAATGCTTAGCTGGACTAATCGGTCAAGTCTGACCACTTGGGTCACAGTTGACCGAAGATCTTCACAAAAGATAACTTCTAAAAGAAAAAATCAAACAAAAATCCAACATGTATTGCTTCTCTAGAAGTCTCTCCGTGAGATATCAAAATAAAAATCCAGAAATACTTTCCTCTTTCCTTGAGGAAATTCAATGTAAGGCCCCGTAAAATATTTCCTAAAAACCCAGTTTTTGTGATGCTAAAGTAGGCATAGAGGTAACAATAGTAGAAATTCTTCATGGCGAACTTGCTCGATGCGGTTCGGACTTTTTCGATTGAGAAGTGCGCTGGGATTTGAAGAAAAATGTTGGGCAGAAGTATGCATTTCTGCGGCCTATTCTGGGCCCGCAAAAACCACTCTGCGGACCGCAGACTGGTCGCAGAGGGGCAGATTTCTGGGGAATTTTTTATGCCCAATTTCTCAGCCATTATACGACCGCATAACCGTTTCGCGGGCTGCATTATTGTTGCATATCCTGCCTTGGGAATATTTGGAGGAACGTTCTGTGGTGCACTATGAGACCGCACAACCGTTCTGCGGTGCATTATGCGACCACTATGGTACCCATTTTCACGGTCATTCCAGAGCTTTAATTTTGGGGTTTTTCAACCCGACCCTATTCCGTTAAAAGACATCCCATAAACCATTTTGATCATATTTTCTGATATGTACAGAGTGATAGAGAGGGTCCTAGAGGGAGAAGTGATCTTCATCAAATTTCTCTTCAATTCTCACTTAAAACCTTGAAGATTATCAAGAGAGGCACCTAGGTATTCTTCTTAAGTGGTAAGATTCTATCACCCGAACTCTTAATTTCCAAATGTAACTAGAATATGCCATTAGTAAGTTAATTCATGTGGATGGGAGTGCTTACCTTACATGCATGTATCCTTGTAGTATGTGGAAAGATTGTGAGATAAAAATGATAGAGAATGGGTTGGGGAATGATGGAATCTTCCACTAAAAGGGCCTTAAAACATTGATGCATGCCTAATGTTTGATAATATGTTCAAATGAGCTAAAATTATGACCATCTTCCTAATTATTGTCCATATTGTTATATTCCTAAAATAGATCAAAGTTGTTAAGAATTTCGAATCATTTTAGAGTTGAGAGGCTCAATTGAGGTATGTTGGCTAAACCCCCTTCTTCTTAGAATCGAATCCCACGGTGTTCATGAAATTGGAGTAAGCCCTTGATCATTATAGAATTAGCGATTTCTAATGTGTTTGTGTTGAAGGATGTAAGTTCACTATTTATTCTAAATGCTTTACCATGTTGTCTTGTTATTTGAGGATGTGTTCAAAAATATGAAATGTGTTAGAAATGTTAAGACTTCATATCAAGATCGAAATAAAGACGGTTATGCCAGATTGTATGAAAAGCCTCTATGTGCCTAAGATTCCGAAATTTCTTATATGTGAATTTAGTGCCTTGAATGGGAAGTCTTATTGTTGTTGACAATGATAATGATATTGAATGTGGAAAACCGGGTCTGGAATTATGAAATACGGCCAAGTACCAAGAATGACTTTGTATTCGTGATCGCTAGTGCCAATGTATTGAAAAGATATGAAAGAAGAATGATTTGAGATGATTGACTGAAAATGGTAATGTCTCAAATGAGATGGCCTAGCCGATCGGGCCGTGATCGGACGTCATGCCGCACACATTGTGGTACTGTGCTAGAAAGTATGATGGAGTTGTGGTAATGTCTCAAATGAGATGGCCTAGCCAATCGGGCCGTGATCGGATGCCAGGCCGCACACGTGGTGATACTGTACTGGAAATTATAATGAAATTGTGGAAATGTCTCAAATGAGATGGCCTAGCCGATCGGGCCGAAATTGGACTCCGTACAAGAATACAGAAGTATTGTGAATTGTGGAATATTGGTACTAAAGGTAATCCAACCTAATAATACGGAATTTGACTTTAAAATGTATATGATCCTTAACATTATTGTTTCTATATTATTTTAAGCCTTATCGAATTCTTAACTGTTCCTCTTGTATTATTATTCATTCTATTGAGTTGGTGTTTAGCTTTACATACTAGTACTATTCGACAGTACTAACGTCCCTTTTTCCGGGGGTGCTGCATCTGTAAATGGATGGAGGTGATTGCATGGCAAACAGTGTTGATCATAGATAGTGTTGCATCCTCTTCTTAGCGGATTCGATGAGCCCCATTTCATTCCGGGTCATGTATTGCACCTTTTGTTTATATTGTGGTAACTTTTGAGGTATAGCCGGCTGTGCCTCCCGAGGTTGGGGCATGACATTCAAAAATCCAAAACATCTTCCTTTAATCTCTAATGTTCCTAAACTACGCTTGACCTGATTCTCATTTCAACAAGATATATAGGCAACCTTCGAGTTCAGTCTCAATTTTTAAAAAATCAAAAATATTAAGCAAGGATCCTTCCCGGGTTCGATCTCATACTCCCATCGCGTGGAGATTTGCATTCATGTCACTCCTGTTGCGTGGTGATTTTCAATTCCTGTGTCTCCTATCTCATGGAGATTTACATTTATGTCCCTCCATCGCATGGAGATTTATATTCTGTCACACCCATCTCATGGAGATTTACATTCCCGTCACTCCCATCACATGGAGATTTATATTCATGTCACTCTCATCGTGTGGAGATTTCAATTCCAATCACTCCCATCGCGTGGAGATTCAAATGCTCCGATATCACTTTGGAACAGTAACCACAAAGCCAGTCTTACATTCAAATGCTCTGATATCACTTCGGAACGGTAATCACAAAGACCGTCTAATATTCAATACTCTGATATCGCTTCGGAACTGTAACCACAAAGCCCGTATAACATTCCATTCTCTAATATCTATTCAGAACGATAATTACAAAGCCCATATAACATTATATGCTTCGATATCACTATAGAAGGATAACTACAAAGCCCGTTTTACATTCAATTCTATTTATCCAAAACCACAAAAATAATAGATTAAGTCAAAATTCAAAAAAATAAAAAGAAAAAAGGAAATGCAATTATAATCTAAAAATATTTTCTTTCTATTTTTAATCTTCATAAACTACGTTTGACTTGATTCTCATTTCAACGAGATACACAGGAAACCTTCGGGTTTGCTTGTAAGGCCCCGAAAAATATCACCTAGAACTCTGGGTTTGATGGTGCCAAGGTAGGCTAATGTATTTGATGATTGTAGAAATTTCTCGTGGCTCGCTCGCTCGCCGTGGTACAGACCTTTTGGGTTGTACAGTGCATCGGGGAGTTGAAGAAAAATTATTATAGAACATGGCATTTCCGCGGTCCATTATGGGACCGTAGAACTACTCCGCGGACCACAGATCCGCCGCGCAGTGAAGCAGATAAATGGGCCAATTTTGGAGGTTGTTTTGTGGTCAACTATGCAACCGAATAATCGTTTCCTGGGCAGCACATCTATCGTAGAACCAACATGAGAAAACTTTGGTAGGAGATTCTACGGTGCATTATGCGATCGCAGAACTAATCTGCGGACCTCAGATCAGTCGCAGACCTGTCCAGGCATGCCCAATTATTGGGACCATTTATGCGGTCCACTTTGTGGACCACATACCTGTTCTGCGGTTCAGTCTGCAACCGCAGACCCGACTCCTTAAGTTTATGTTTTGGAAAATTTCACGCTATCCCATTTTTATAAAAACAACTTAGGGGTTATTTTGGCAGGTTTCAGCAACTGTTTTATAGAGAGGAGGAGCTTTTTAGAGAGGAATCAAGAAGCTCCCACCATCCTACTAATCATCCCTTGCTCAATACTTGTAATTTAACAAGGAAGAGCTCACAATGTCCTCACCTTGGAGGTAAGATTCTACTCCGTAGCCTCAATTTCGGGATTGGATTGAAAGTAGGTAATGGGATGAGTAATCCTTGGGTACAGAGGTTGTTCCTTTTACATGGATGTACCACCTAGGGTTGTGGGGAGGTTGTTGAACTCAAGTGGGTGAACATTGGGTTGTAGGATGAAGGAATCCACCTTAGAAGAACCTTGAAATCATGTTTCACACCTAGTACTTGATAGAATGCTTAAATGAGTTGATCCCATAAACCTCTTCCTAATTATGGTTCAAATTTTTCATGTCTCTAACAGATTGAAGTCACTAGGATTTTCGGAACGTTCTAGTAATTTAAGGAAAGCTCAGGCAAGGTACGTTGGCTAAACTCCTCTTGTATGTTGGCTAAACTCCTCTTGTATGCTGGCGATTATGACTGGCTCAATTTCTTATTTCTCATGCTCGGAGTCCTTCCTACTAAATTTTATTATTCTAGAATAAGTGGTGTATTGAAAGTCGCATGTACCCAAAATATGTTCCAAAGGTTCCCATCATACCATGATTTCCGTCGAGAATATAATCTAGTATGACCAATGTATTAAAGGTGTTGTGGTTTAAAAATCATGTTTCGATTGCAAGTTAGTATGCCTAATTGTGGAAGAGAAACTCAATGTGATTAAGACTCCTATTGCTCATTTATATACACTTAAATTCTTGATTTGAAATTCTGTTATTGTTGATAATCCATGGTAACGCTTGAAAGTTTTAGGGGTGAGTATGAAATATGAAATACGGCCGACGTGCGGAGAATGATATTACAATTGTGGCCACTAGTGCCAATGAAATGGAAAGATGTGTGAAAGATTATGAAATGAGCTGAAAATCCTTTAAATAATAAATGTTTTGGGAATATCGTTTAATCATCGAGGAAGGGTGGGTCTAAATAACCTAACCCCGAAACTACCCGTGCCTGTGTAGGAGTGATTGAGGGGTAAATCATGTATTGATGTAATGAGATTATTTCCCCCTTTATGAGATGAGATTTATATGTTGAGATATTTCCCCTTAAATGGGATGAGATGATTGCTAGTAGTATTTTACGTGATGTTGACCTACACGACATTGTGGTGAGACGGCTTAACCGATCAGGTTGAGATATGACGCCATGCCGTGCACATCGTGGTTTTTTGATTGGATGTATCGGGGTGAGATGGCTTAGCCGGCCAGGATGAGATAGGACTCCGTGCTAAAAGTACGGTGGTGAATAGGTACTAAAGAGCTACTAACTTAAAAATATTGAAATTTTCTTGAAAGTTACCTTTCTCTTAACTTGGCACTTTAATATTGTTTGAGGTTCCCATTGATTCCATGTTTCCTTCTCATTTTACTGTTACTCGTTCTATTGAGAGGGTATTTAGTTTTACATACTAGTACAATTCTATATGTACTAACGTCCCTTTTGCTGGGGGCGCTGCATCTTTAAAGGATGCAGGTGGTTCCACAACAGGCGACATTGATCAGTGATAGTAGTACACCCTATCCACGACTGACTTGGTGAGCCCCACTTCATTTCGGGGTCTTGTATCTTTTTCCCTATATGTATAGTGTTTTGAAGGTATAGCCGGTGCCTTATTGCCGGCACCATCATACTACTCTATTGTATTCATTAGAGGCTCCGTAGACATAGTTTGGGTTGTATATTTGTTTTGGGAAAGTTATACTAAAGGTGTTGTATTTGTTTCACATGTTCCACTTCAAACTATGAAAGTGTATGTATTTTGAGACTTATAAATGACGTAACTAATGGTAAACAACTGGTGTTGTTCACATGACCTCTCATTGTCTAATTAATGAAACATATCTTCTCTTTGTTCACGGGTGAGTTTGAGTAGAAGGCATTGTATAGGCTTGCTTGACTGGGATATTTTGGTTGAGCACCGGTCGCGCTCCCCGAGGTCGGAGCGTGACAAGCTTGGTATCAGAGCCTAAGGTTTTAAAGTATCCTAGGATATCTCAGAGCCGTGTCTAGTAGATCAGTTCTTATCGGTGTGTTATCTACTACATCTATAATTAGGAGGCTACTTTGGAATTTAGGAATGTCACCCTTCTTTGATGTTCTAGATCGTGCGATAGAGATGATTTTAAGACTATTCCTCATTTAACTCATGCATTACTCTAATTTGTAGTACACGGTGCCTAGGAAGAAACCAAGAAGTGGCCAAGGAGCCAATGCCACCCCAAGAGTGGCAGCTGATTCTATACCTGATGATGCGGGTGAGCACCCGAGTGGTGAGTATATTCCCCCAGCTACTATACCGCCTGATTCTACTATTCCTGCTCCAATTGCACCAACCCCTACTCCTACTGAGGATGCAGCTATTCCACCAACGACTAATATTCAAGTTCATCCTCCATCCCCAGCTTACAGTCTCGATGTTTCTGATGGGGAACTTAGGGGAGCCATACAGATGTTAAAACAGATAGTGGCTTCCAAAGCCTAGAGATCAAATGTTACACCTACTTCTTCCAGCCAGCAAGGGGATTCTGCTAGTTCCAAAGTGAACATGTTTCTTCAGTTAGATCCTCTAGTGTTCTCGGGTACTAATCCTGAGGAGGACCCTAGGACTCTATTGATGAGATGCACAAGACCCTTCGAGTTATGCGTGCTACTGAGACGGAAGGAGTGAGTTGGCCTCCTAATGCCTGATAGAGGTGGCCTATTCTTGGTTTGAGATGTGGTAGGAGTCCCGTGAGGAGGGGAGCCCTCCGACAAGGTGGAGTAAGTTTGCCGACGCCTTCATTGACCATTTCTTGCCTGCCAAGACTAATGTAGCCCATGCCGCTGAGTGTAAGAGCCTGAAACAAGGTAGCATGAGTGTGTGGGAATATCATATGAGGTTCGCGCACCTGTCCAAGTATGCCATTTACATGTTGCCCACTATGGAGGCTAGAGTGCGCCAGTTTGTGCAGGGCTTTAGCCCCTTAGTTATTAGTGAGGCTGCTACAACTGCCTTGAATTCTTATTTGAACTCTGGGAAGATGGTGGGCGTTTCTCAAGCCACAGAGACCCGCAAATTAAAGAATAGAATGGAGCGAGAGGATAGCAATAAGGCCCTGCCCACGAGCAACTTTGGTGGTTCTTCTGGTGGTGGTAGTGGCAGCAGGTCAGCATCCGGGGGAGGTTCGTCAGGTCCATCCCAGTCCTTTGGTCAATCTTCGATTAGTGCACAACCGTCACGGCCTAGTCAACAGTAGTGGATCCCTTTCAGGCCCGGTCAGGGCAACAGGGGATCTTACCAGCACGGTCGGCTTGGAGGGAGATTCTAGAAGCAGCGGAGGCCCCCATGCCCTAGGTGTGGGAAGATGAATTTTGGGGCCTGCTTAATAGACCAAACCATATGCTACGGGTGCAGCATGAGGGGTCAAATTCAAAGGGATTACCGTTTGTCCCGCCCGAGGGTCTTAAGGGGAACGATACAGCTAGCCAGTTCTGCAGCTACTTTATCTGCAATACTTCCTCCAGCTCGAGTCACTCCAGCACCCGCAGGGCGTGGTGCAACTAGGGGTGGTGCACAGAGTTTGGGAGGACCCAGCCATTTCTATGCTATAATGGGTCGCTAGAGTTCAAAAGCTTCTCTAGATGTTATCACAGGTATATTGATTGTCCAATCTCATGATGTATATACCCTTATTGATCCCGGTTCCACTTTGTCATATGTCACTCCTTATGTTGCCATGGAATTTGGGATAGAACCGGAACAACTTCATGAGATGTTCTCTGTGTCAACTCCAGTTGGTGAGTCTATTGTGGCCGCGTAGGTTTATAGGGATTCTGTTGTCACAGTGTGTGGTTAGGACACCATGGCAAATCTCATTGAACTGGGGATGGTTGATTTTGATGTAATAATGGGGATGGACTGGCTTTATTCATGTTTTGCCAAGCTTGATTGCCAAACTAGAATCGTTAGGTTTGAATTTCCAAATGAGCGTTGTTGAATGGAAGGGGGATGATGCGATGCTGAAGGATAGGTTTATTTCTTACCTTAAGGCCTCGAAGATAATCAACAAGGGATGTATTTACTATTTGGTCCAGGCTACGGACACCAGTACTGAGGCACCTACACTTAAGTCCGTGCTAGTTGGGAAAGAATTTCTGGTGGTCTTTCCTGATGAGCTCCCTAGGATCCCACCAGACAGGGAGATTTATTTTGGAATCGATGTGATGCCATGCACATAACCGATATCTATTCCACCCTACATAATGGCACCGACAGAATTGAAGGAAGTAATGGAGCAGTTGAAGGACTTGTTAGAGAAGGGTTTCATCCGGCCGAGAGTGTCGCCTTGGTGCGCACCAGTTCTCTTTGTAAGGAAGAAGGATGAGTCACTCAGAATGTGTATTGACTATCGGTAGCTCAACAAGGTCACGATCAAGAATAAGTACCCACTGCCAAGGATATATGACTTGTTTGATCAACTGAAGGGTGCTAAGTATTTATCCAAGATTGACTTAAGGTCGGGGTATCACCAATTGAAGATCAGGGGGTAGGACATTCTGAAAACAGCTTTCAGAACCTGGTATGGGCACTTTGAATTTCGAGTGATGTCTTTTGGGCTAACAAATGCCCAGGCAGCTTTCATGGTTCTTATGAATCGAGTCTTCAAGCCTTTCCTCGACTCTTTTGTGATAGTGTTCAGTGACAATATTCTTGTATATTCACGAAGTCAAGAGGACCATGTCGATCATCTCAGGGCAATTTTGCAGACTCTATATCAGCACAAGTTGTATGCAAAGTTTTTGAAGAGTGAATTTTGGCTTGAATCTATCACATTCTTGGGTCATGTCATCTCTAGAGAAGGAATTAAGGTAGATCCTCAGAAGATCGCAGTTGTGAAGAATTGGCCTAGACCTACAATTCCAACAGAGATTCGCAGTTTCTGTGATGCCCCGACCTCGGGGAGCATGACCGATGCTCAACCGAGATACCCCGGTTAAACAAGCCTGTTAGAAGCCTCCTACCTGTCACGACCCAAACCGATGGGCCGCGACGGGCACCCGGTGCTTTACTCAACCGAGTAACAACATAATTTCTTATTATATCATCATAGGTAAGTGGGCTGGAAGGGGCGTCATGAGATAAACAAAGTAAACATGAGGGAATACCCGACATAGAATGACCCAACCTGATATAGAAACTCATACCTGTGATATACGGGCCTATAAGGCCAATGTGATCCATTACATACTTAAAACATATGCTGACAAGGTCATACAAGTATCCGTATACATGACATCTGTCTACAAGCATCTAAGAGTACATACGTATCATAAAGGTCGGGACTGGGCCCCGCCATACCAAACAATACATGTCAATGCATACTGACTAAATAGGCAACTCCGGAGTAAATGGAGGGTACCAACATCTTCCGATGAGCTGATAGCCTACTTGGAGGACTCTCAACCTGTCTATCGGGACCTGTGAGTATGAAACGCAGCGTCCCCAAGCAAAATGGATGTCAGTACAAATAATGTACCGAGTATGTAAGGAATAAAAATCAGTAAGTAATAGATATGAGAGAAACATGTAGTAAAAGACTCAACATGTAAGTCTGAATAACTCTGTGAATCATTTCATATTTATAATGTCATACATATGCATATAAATGTCATACCATGTATAGGTATATGCGTTCATAACATCATCAAGCCTCTAAGGGCATCCCATCATATCAGCTCGGCCATTGTGGGCAAATCATCAACGTATACCAGTTGATCAGGTGGTGGTGCGTATATAACGCCGTAGCCTTTTCCCATATCCCATATACATATAATATAAGTGTATATAACGCCATCTGGTCATGGGTCAATGTACATGTATAAATGAATGAAATGCATTTGAAGTACGTCAATAAAATCCCTCGGAACGTCATAGAACCATTATGCCTTTGATTAATGTCATGAAATAAAATTTATCAACTTACGTACTTTCTGAGACCCATGAACAGATGATAGAATAATACGACTCGTGGGCAATCAAGGATATAAACACCCCTAGTATTTCTATGAATAGAGTCATTTATGAAAGTTGCGTATTTTGCTCGTTTCATTTGTATCATTTGGATCATACCAAAAGGAAAGAAGAGATAGCCTTAAGATACCTGAACTGTTTCTCTTACCAATCCCTCTAACACACCTCCTTTGCGAAAAACACGTAACGGCGGATCAAAGTAGGGGAAAATCCGTATGATATTTTTGAGAAAGGTTGTACCGTACTCCCTTAGAATTGCAAGTCACGTTGCTATTACATAATTCACAATTAAGTTTCTGCTACATCTATGGACATCACGTTAACACTGTATCAAGAATCGAATTATATGATTTCATGCTGCTGCAGTTTCATACGAATTTTTTTTGCTCCATCCGTTCTTTAGTAAGTATTAGCATCATTCTTTTAATAAGGTAAGAGATCAAGTCTTAGCATCACACTTTTAATAAGGTAGGAAGATCTCTTAAAGTTACATGTTGTGGGCCCACTTTGATGATGACTTGGCCACAAATCTTACCAATATTTTGCCACCTTGAAATGTGACTTAAGAGTCGCAAATTGGGCTGCCACGTTAAGGCTTTATCCAAAGCCTTTATTAATCACTCACCAACTCTTAATTAACTAGTTAATCTCCAATTAACTAATAATTAACCAATTACCCACATAATTAAGAATTATCACAAATTCCTTAAAATACTACTCACTTTCAACACACTTTATATACCTTACTATCATGGTCATGGTGTACCTTGTATGGCACTAGTCCATAAATACCGGGTATTTTAGCTCGGGCCGTATTTTATCCCAAATTGAAAATCTTCAACAGAATTCATTTTATTTGATTCATTTGCCCTCTAACCTTCATGAATTCACTTATCACTTGTTTGAAATAGTGTAATACTTAAAATCTCAAAATAATCTCATTCCCGAGCTTACGTCGATTAACTTTCGACGAAACTTTAACATACGAAAATGCGGGATGTAACATCTCATTTTCGAGCTTATATCAATTTATTTAAGGCGTACTTCCACGTATGAAAACATGGGGTGTAACATCATCCCCCTCTTTGGAACATTCGTCCTCGAATGTTGACTAACGCACTTATCATTTTTTATTACCTATGTCTTCTAAGTACTTTAGTACTCTTCTTTCCATCGAGGCAACTGTTTTGTGAATAAACCCAAAGGACAGGGCATTCCCCCTTTAGGAATCTATCTCACACCATGACTTATGGCCAGAATCCTTTCAATCTCGTAACTGTTGCTACCTTCTATCATGCAGCCTGTACTACTTTGTCCTTGTTCGTGCGCCTATGTGACTCTTCTCTCCTTTTTCCTCCAGCTTTTAGCCAATCTCTAGGCCTCATTTTTTGAACATATATAAAATTATGACAAGCTGTCCTTCTAAGCATCTATGGCTTTACTACATCTAAGTAGGTCCCCCATTGTTACAGAGGTATACTACCAAACTCCAGGTTACTCTCGTTGCTTATCCCATATATATAGATCTATGTCCTTTAATGCTTCCTCATTACTATTCATCTTAAAAATGACGGCCTAATCTTATCTCATGCTTTGTAACTTTTATCCATCTATTGTTGATTCACCGTAATGTTGATCTACAATCTACTACTTATAACTTGAAACCTCTTATGTAATGCATTATCACCAGGGCTTACGTCTCATTGAGGAATATCCAGAGTAATTTCCATAACTGTATTTCATTACTCAATCGAACGCCAAATCACGACCCAAACATCATCCATTATTTATCATAATTACACGCTTATTTTACTACCAAGGAAGCATTCCATCGCTTCTAAATGCTATTAGTCTTAGACTCCTTTGAGTTCATTCAGGCTATACTGAACTTGCTATAACTTAGAGAAACTGTCAGCGTTCTTGTTTTCATGGGCTTAATCCTGAGGACTTATCCATTCTTGTCACCTTATCAACTTGCTTGCACCATAGATTTCCTTATGTTATTCTGGGACATCAAGCGAGACATCACATTGTATCTAACTCTTCTTTACTCTCTTGACTAAGCCTCTCGATACCTAGAAATCGTAGCTCGAAGATATGCCACTGACGATGCCACTACCATTCTTGGATACTGAATCCCAGCGCTTTTAAACTTCTCTCTGTAGTATGGATTATTCGCAACCTTCTGCATTTTAGTATCTCGTACGTTGTTCACCTATACCTTACTTACCTTAAAATCTCGCATCACATATTCTATCTCTTTCATGACCTCGCTTTAACATAGGTATAATTCACATCCACAACTTGAAGCTCTACTATAATACTTGCACCTCTAGTGCATACACAATCCGGTGGGAGCTTCATACTGACTTCTTATGAGGCTGGCACTCTTCTAATTGGCTTTATCGTAGAGCCGTTATAGAATATGGTTGTTGTACTATCTCTCTTGTACCTCTGATATTAAAAGTGATTCTGCAATGTTCTCAATCATGATGTCTAAATTTTTCTAGGTCCAATAATCAGACTCCTGATTTACTTCGTTGATGTAACTCTTTAGTTTCTTCTTCGTTCTGATCACCCTTTATGTAGGCTTAAGCTATCTTCCGATCTTCGGCTCATGGTATTAGTTATTACTTTAGCCTTTCATAGACGCTATGGAATATCCATGATACCATCATCTAACAATTCAATCCCTTGTCTATGACCTGGACTCAATTCTTTCTTTTAACTTATACAAGAATCTTCTACAGCTGTATGATTATCAACATATATGCTGCATGGATAATACTCCGAACTCTTAAATGCATTCATAACATAACTAACTCTGGATCATTGATCGAATAATTCCTTTCGTTCCTTCTCAGCTTTCTTTAAACGTAAGCTATTACCTTCACTGGTCTTCCTACTTTTCCTTTTACTTCCCGTTCATTAGTCACGGTAGGTGCCACTTTCTCTTATAGAGTGCATACAATGTTGTAGTGAGACTATTTTTACATGACCATTCCTTCTTCAAATTATTATGCTTAGGTTGAAGTCGTCTTCCTTATTTCCTCAACTAGCCTTTCATTGTAGTACTTAGGGAAGACCCTCTGACTTTTGTAAAGCTGCGAGCTTATTATGTCGTATACCCGATAGAATTTTTGATGTCCTTCCTCACCTATAATTATCCGTAGTTACTTACCTCTACGCCCTTGTGCTTGTAGGGTTGCTTATGAACTGAAATTTTGACTCTCTTCCCAGTGGGACTCTCTTTTATTTCTGTAACACTCATACGGTACCTTTAACTATGCCAACTCCTATCTGAATATTTCTCAAGCATCACGATGTCCTATCCGTGAGACTGAATTCCCTATGCTGGGGTTCACTACGTTTATCTTGCACGGTCTGCTGATTTGTCTGTATCCTCTTGTCTAGCCATAAATAGGCTCTTCCTAAATTAACTACTAACTATTCGTTGGCCCATTCGCATATCAATATTCTGCGTAATCATTCTTGGGTTATTTCTTTTGTCTTAACTTACGTCTCGCACTGGCTCTTTATTTATCAATAACATCTCGGGCAGAAATCCGTACTTCCTCTCCTTGACGTCGTGTTTGCATAACGTTCTAGAATCATACCATATCTGTAGGATTTGGATAAGTGCAATATCATTCCTTTCTCATTTTTTTCGCAGTCTTCCTTTAACATTCCATAGTTACTAGAACCACTTAATTCTGATTTAATGCCATATCACTCCATATTCCCCCCTTTAGGGGAGTACTAAGATTTAGTGCTACGATGATCTATGTATAGATATTTTACCTCTTCATCTTTTGCATCTTTTCACATCATCAATGACCCTTACTCGCCTCGCGGTAATCCTTCTGTAGCAAGGATAACAAATTTCCTTACTCGCGAGGGTGACACTTAGTATAACTAGCACATACAGTCCCTTAAGCTTAACCTTGCTCACATTGCTTGTTTTAGGGAAGCGTCTTCCTAAAGGATTTCTAAAAGTTATCCTTCTGTCGTCCATTCTATTACCGCCGAAATGCAATCTCTGAAATTCTCATGATGCCGACTATTATCAAATCACTCAGTCCTTAATTCATGTTTAGTTTATCTTGTTTACCAGCCCATACTGATTTCCATTACTCTGGGGTCTAACTTTTCCTACTCGTAATCATGTTAGAGTCACAAATTTATTTCTCGAAATGAAGATATAACTTTATGGCTTATACTTCTTTGTTGTCTCAAGGCCTGTCACCTCTCATCTTTTTCTTCCCTTGACTATAGACTCTGTAATACTATCAATTTCAATTTCAATTTTTTTTGATGTACCGTTGTCATCCATGTATCAGATCTTACTCATAATACTTCATTATCTCTCTTCTTATTTCCCATTAATATTTATGTCTATCACTTTATTCTGAAAACTCGAACAAGATATTCTTTTGCTTTTAGCTCCCCTTTCTCCATCTACTGGCTCTTCGGGTTGTCAAACATTCTTTCTCTACTAGGGACGGGAGCCACACTAAGGTAATATTTATCCCTTCAACGCTTCCAGTGCCTTTCTCTGTCTTATTCATATCTAGTTGTAATATTTTATAGTGCACCCTCTGGGTGTCTTACAAGAAGATCTATTAGCATATTTGCATTACCCTTCGGAAATGTCAGCTAACGCTAACAATCCATCCACCATTTTGGGTTACCGTAACTCCATCTAGATCTTGATATCCTGCCTCCTCTTATACTACTTCTCTTAGCCCCCATATGGCATAAATGAGATGTGTGTGGCCAATTGTACATACCTCTGTTATTATTGAAGGTAACTCAAAAGGCTTATATTCATTTGCCTGAATTGTAAATAATGATAATCATCATTAGTTGGGTAACTCGTGCCCTTTTTCACCTTGCTTCTTTTACTTGTTGAAACTTGTATCTACCTTCTGATTCCCTCATTGCTTTTCACCACGTGGGTGGATAGATATTCTTGCCTTAAAGCTTCTTATCAAGAACCTTACACGTCGTAGTACACACATGTTCTACTGAAGACCTCACATTTATCCATCATAAGAATGATGCAAAATTGAGTTCCTCTAAGTCAACTCTTCCACAACCACATGAAATCTCTTACCAACTATCTTTCTAGATGTAGGCATTGTTGTATTATGAATAAGATAGAGTTTAGGAAATTGAGTTCTTACAACTGAGCTCTACCGCTCGATCTAGAGTAAGAAGAAAGAGTGACAATCCTAAATGCCCTGTAGCCTCTTGCTTATAAGTGTGGTGCACAACACACCCATAAACAAGACTCTACTAGGCATGGCTTGCAAACTCCCTAGGACATAACTGCTCTGATACCACTTTTGGCACGACCCAAACCGATGGGTCGCGACGGGCACCCAGTGCCTTACTCAACCGAGTACCAACATAACACATCTTTCTTATTACATCATCATAGGTAAGTGGGCCAGAAGGGGAGGCCTTGTCTTGACTCCTTCGTCATTGTGTTTATTGACGACATTCTGGTGTGCTCTCGGACTCGGGAGGATCACGAGAAGCACCTGAGGACAGTGCTTCAGACTTTGAGAGAAAAGAAGTTGTATGCAAAATTTCTAAGTGTGAGTTTTGGCTTGACTCAGTGGAATTTTTGGGCCATGTAGTATCAAGTGATGGGATCAAGGTGGATCCGAAGAAGAAGGAAGTAGTGCAGAGTTGGCCTAGACCATCATCGGCTACGGAGATCCGAAGCTTTTTTGGGTTGGCGGGGTATTACGGTCATTTTGTTGAAGGATTCTCATCTATTGCAGCACCTATGGGCAGGCTGACCCAGAAGGGTGCTCCATTCAGGTTGACATAGGAATGTGAGGAGAGCTTCCAGAAGCTCAGGACGACTTTGACTACAGCCCCAGTATTGGTAATGCCTATAGGTTCGGAGTCTTATACTGTATATTGTGCTGCTTCACGGATTGGTCTAGGCGCAATGTTGATGTAGGACGGTAGGGTAATTTCCTATGCGTCCAGACAACTGAAGGTGCATGAAAAGAACTATCATGTCCACAACCTTGAGTTAGCAGCTATTGTTCATGCCTTGATGATTTGGTGGCACTATTTGTACAGTGTCCCTTGTGATATGTACACCGATCATCGGAGTTTGCAGTATCTGTTCAAGCAAAAGGAATTTAACTTGCATCAGCGGAGGTGGTTCGATCTACTTAAGGAATATGATATCACCATTTTGTACCCCCCGGGGAAGGCTGTCGTAGTGGCCGACGCTTTGAATCGCTGGGCGGAGAGTTTGGGGAGTTTAGCATATCTTCCATTAGTAGAGAGACCCTTAGAATTGGATGTTCAGGCTTTAGCCAGCCAGTTTGTGAGATTGGATATTTCTTAGCCGAGGCGAGTGTTGCCTTGTGTGGTCTCTCGGTCTTTTCTTTATGATCGTATCAGGGAGCGTCAGTATGATGACCCCCACATGCTTGTTCTTAAGGACACGATTCAGCACGGTGATGCTAAGGAGGTCACTATTGGGGATGATGGCATATTGAAGATGCAGGGCAGGCTATGTGTGCCTAATGTAGATGGTTTGCGTGAGTTTATTCTTTAGGAGGCTTATAGCTCGCGGTACTCTATTCATCAAGGTGCTGCGAAGATGTATCAGGACTTGAGGCAGCATTATTGGTGGAGGAGGTTAAAGAAGGACATAGTGGGGTATGTGGCTCGATGCCTAAATTGCCAGCAGGTGAAGTATGAGCATCAACGACTGGGTGGGTTGCCTCAGAAGTTAGAGATTTCGGAGTGGAAATGGGAGCGGATCATTATGAATTTCGTTGTTGGACTACCACGGACTCAGCGGAGGTTTGATGCAGTTTGGGTGATTATGGATAGGCTGACCAAGTCAGCTCATTTCATTCCTGTGATGACTACTTATTCTTCCGAGCATCTGGCTCAAGTTTACATCAGCGAGATCGTCAGGCTTCATGGTGTACCAGTATCTATCATCTCTGACCGGGGTGCACAGTTTACATCACGGTTCTGGAGGGCTATACAGTAGGAGCTGGGTACTTGGGTTGAGTTGAGCATAGCATTTCACCCTTAGACAAACAGACAGTCCGAGCGCACTATTCAGATATTGAAGGATATGCTCCGCGCTTATATGATAGATTTTTGGGGTGCTTGGGATCAGTTCTTGCCACTTGCGGCGTTTTCCTACAACAACAGTTATCAATCGAGCATTCAGATGGCACCGTATGAGGCTCTATATGGTAGGCGGTGTCGGTCTCCAGTGGATTGGTTTGAGCCGGGCGAGGCTAGATTATTGGGTACACACTTGGTTCAGGATGCGCTAGATAAGGTGAAGGTGATTCAGGATAGACTTCGCACAGCCCAGTCCAGACAGAAGAGCTATACAGACCGGAAGGTTCGCGATGTTGCATTCATGGTTGGAGAGCGGGTCTTGCTCCGGGTTTCGCCTATGAATGGCGTTATGAGGTTCGGAAAGAAGGGCAAGCTAAGCCCACGGTTTATCGGCCCATTTGAGGTGTTGCGGCATGTTGGGGAGGTTGCTTATGAGCTTGCCTTGCCTCCCAGTCTAGCAGGAGTCCATCCGGTATTCCACGTTGCTATGCTACGGAAGTATCACTACGATTCGGCTCATGTATTGAATTTCAGCTTAGTCCAGTTGGACACGGATTTGTCTTACATTGAGGAGCCAGGACAGGAATGTTTGAAAGCTGAGGTCAAAGAACATTGCTTCCGTGAAGGTTTAATAGAAGGGTCAGCCGGTCGAGGAGCCGACTTGGGAGACCGAGCATGTTATGCGCAACCGTTATCCTCATTTGTTTACCACTTCAGGTATGTCTTTATGCTCGTTCGAGGACGAATGATTGTTTTAAGAGGGGAAGGATGTAACGACCCGGCCGGTCATTTTGAGAGTCATAGCCCCGATCCCCTATTAACTTCTTCTCTTATATCTATTTCTGCTATTGTGAATTGCCGAGAGGTTTCTTTTGGATTTTGGAGTGTTTTGGGACACTTATTCCCTAAAGGGAGGTTTAAGCCTAGAGATTTGGACCGTAGTCGGAAATATGTGAAGACAACTCCGGAATGGAGTTCCATCGGTTCCGTTAGCTTCGTTAGGTGATTTTGGACTTAGAGGTGTGTCCAGATAGTGTTTTGGAGGTTTGTAAGTCATTTAGGCTTGAAATGGCAAAAGTCGAAGTTTTAGAGATTTGAACCGGTACCAGATGTTTGATACCGGGGTCGGATTCCAATTTCGAACATTGGAATAGGTCCGTAAGGTTGAATATGAGTTGTGTGCAAAATTTCGGGTCAATCGGACATTGTTTGGTTAGTTTCGGCATCGGTTGTCGGATTTGGAAGTTTCAAGTTATTTAAGTTTGAATTGGAGGGCGATTCAGGATTTTAGCATTGTGTGAAGTGGTTTAAGGGCTCGACTAAGTTTGTATGGTGTTTTTGGAATGGTTTTAATGTTTGGTTGAGGTCCCGGGGGCCTCGGGTGAGTTTCCGATGCTTAACGAATCACTTTTGGACTTTGGAAGATAACAGATTTTCTATTGTTTTGTTGCAGACATTTCTTCATCGCGTTCGTGAGAGAGGTCTCGCGATCGCATAGGGTATCTGGGAGGTCAGCTCAAATGTGTTCTTTGCGTTCGCGCAAAGGATCCTACGTTCGCGAAGGTATGGTCAGTAGAAGCATCGCGAACGTGAAGAGTGGAACGCGTTCGCGTAGAGGAAGTGAGGCAGCTGGGGACCCCAGTCATTTGGTCTACGCGTTCGCATAGTGGGTATCGCATTTGTGAAGGACCAGGAAGTGAAAGGTGCCCGTTCACTAGACGTCCCTCGCCTTCGCGAAGGAGGAAATGAGGTCAGTGGAATTTTTGTTATACGTGAATGCGAGATTGTGGCCGCGTTCGCGAAGAAGGGAACACCTGGGCAGATTTAAAAGTTCAAAATAGAGGGTTTATGTCATTTTTCACTATTTGGACTTGAAAGCTCGGAATCAGGCGATATTTGGAGGGATTTTCACGTGAGTGTTTGGGGTAAGTGATTCTTACCTAATTTTGGTTAATTCCCATGATTATGTCTTTAATTTCATCATTTAATTAGTGACTTGGGGTGAAAGATTTGAGAAAAGTCCTTAGGCCGAACTTTGGGATTTTGATCGAGATTTTGGTATCAGATTTGAGTAATTTTGGTATGAGTGAACTCATGAGTGAATGTGTATTCATATTTTGTCACTTTTACCCGATTCCGAGACGTGGGCTCGGGGAGACGTTTTGGGGCGATTTTTTAATTTCTTGCTTTAGCTTTGATTTCAGTAGCTAGATTAGTTCCTTGTAGCTATATTTATGATATGTAATTGATTTTGGCTAGATTTGGGCCATTCGGAGTCGCATTTTCGTGGAAAGAGAATTGTTACGGTTTGGTTGAGCTTGGTTTGAGGTAAGTGGCTTGCCTAAGCTTGTGTGGGGCAATCCCCTTATGATTTGGTGTTGTTATGATATGTGAGTGCCGTGTGCGCGAGTTGACGAGTGCATACACGGGCTATTTATGGAAAACCCTGATTTTTACTGAGTAATAGCATATTTTCATCTTATCTAAGTATACTAGCATGTGTAGTTATCATGTTAGCCTAGAATAGCATGTCTACGTGTCCTAATTGCCTATTTGAACTATTTGCAACATGTTTAGAAGAATCTTGCTTCTTTCTTAACTTGTACTTAGTCTAAATTATAGGTTTTGTGTTGTACCTATTATATTCATTTGTTTGAGCTGCGTATTTAATATTGGACTACGGGACGGTATACCGGGAGATCCCCCTGCATATTTACTTTTGAGACTACGAAGTAGTTCCTTGGAAGTTCTCCCTGTACATTTACTTTTGAGAGCGGTTCCTCGGGAGTTCTCCCTGCATATTTACTTTTGAGAGCGGTTCCTCGGGAGTTCTCCCTGCATATTTACTTTTGAGACTACGAGGTAGTACCTCGGGAGATCTCCTTGCACTTTTATTTTTAGGACTACGAGACGGTATCTCGGGAGATCTCCTACTGTTTATCCTTGTGTTCTGCGTTGCTACTTTGCTATGTTCTTTTTTTTAAATTCCAGTCTCTTATTATATTGTTATACTCTCATGCTTATTTATTATATACCAGTAAGGCCTTTACCTGACCTCGTCACTACCCGGCCGAGGTTAGGCTTGGCACTTACTGGGTACCGCTGTGGTGTACTCACGCCCTTTCCTACACATGTTTTTCGTGTGCAGATCCAAGTTCCTTTTATAAGCCTCATCCTTAGTTGCAGTCGCTGCTCTTTTTGGAGAACTTCAAGGTACATCTGCCCGCGCCGCAAATCCTCGGAGTCCCCCTATATCCCCCCTATGTTGATTCTTCTCTTATTTCTATTGACACTGATGTATAGAACAGTTAGAACTTCGTAGAAGCTTATGACTTACGGTGTCCCGGGTCTTGGGAGTGTTATGTATATTTTGGAGAGTTGATTTTGTATATGCCGAGCGACATCTCAAATGCTTATTAAAATATTTGTTACTGTTAGTTTGTTAAATTTTCATGTTTTTCATTTCATTTCCGCAAGTGTTATGCTTACCTAGTCGTAGAGACTAGGTGCCATCATTACGATTCATGGAGGGAGAATTTGGGTCGTGTTAGAAGTCTTTTTAGTCTTCGGAAGAAGCTAATATAGAATTATTACCCGAGGCTAATTAACATAAAATCGCTCATATTTGTAAAATCATGAAATACATTGGATCGTTACTTGAGTGTAATTCCCAATGCATCCATGCTTGTAGCCATTGATCATTTTAGTTGCTTTCTAGGTTAGTTTACATTTTTGCAATTAGTTGTAAATATTTTCTCAAAACCTTTCTAAGTGTTTGGCGTAGCGTAATAAGTGATAATTCTCTTACACGCCTAATCACCTACATATTGTTCTCTATGGGATTAGACCCCGACTCATAGTTGAGTAAATTATATTGCATGTGACCGTGTCCATTTACTTTTTGTAGTGGATTTGGACGTCATTACAATTGGCACCGTTGTCGCGGAATAATTTGGCGTATTTAGGTTGTTTGAGAAATAAGCGTATGTGATTTGGTCCAAACTTGTAAATGTTTGTGTAATTATTTTTCTTATCTTTGTTTATTTTTCTTGTTTGTTTCTTGTTTATTTTCTTAATTTTGAAAAATGGCATCATATAATGAAAATTGGTCCGATGGTAGTTGTTCACACTTTGATGACCCTTGTCATTATTGTGGAGGACCACACTCATGGAAAAATTGTTTAAATTCTCCCGGGGGCGAATTGTGCGCACAATCTCAAACCCATGAGTAGAGTATTTGCGATAAGTGTGGTAATCAAAATGGCCATTGGGATAATTGTGCTTATTTTTCATTCCCTTCCTCGAACTCCAGCTATGATGATTCGACTTTTTTGTGATAACAAGTGCAGGTATATGGAAGTGGAAGAAATTGAGCATGGTCAAAATGAAGAGTTCAAGCTCATGTTGGAAGGCCTATTCGAAAAAGGAAACAAAGAGCAAAATGATTTGGAAGAGCGTTCGGAAAATAGTCTCCAAAATGATTTGGTGCTTGAAAGGTTGAACTCACAAATGGGAGAAATACTTGAAGCTTTAAAGGTCCAAAAAACCTCGGAGGCAAATGATAGACAAGAACCTTCCTTAGAGGCTGCAGCCGGAAAATTCTTCTTTGGCACTTGATCAAAATCAAGAAGAACCCTCAAATACTCAAAATGAGAGGATGATGCTCATGTTGGAGGCCATTCTTGAAAACGAGGAGAAGCAAAGCTTGGCACTCGACGACTTAAAACAAGCACTACATCGAAATGATGAGACTATCCGCACTTTGGAAGATTAAATGAAAACATTATTTGAGGCTCGTTATGCCTATCAACTTCAGATTGTGGAAAGACCTCAAGAAAAGTCCAACTTCGAGGAAGAAAGTGAGCTTTATTTCGAGGAATCGAGAATTGAACATCCGCCAATTGACTCCATGCTTGTTAGTGGTGCCACGAAAAATATGGAATTAGAGTCAACCGGTGTAATTGAAAATATGGTTGAATTTGACTCTAGTTCGGGGGACCAAAAGGATGTCAAAATCCGAAAAGAATTGAAATTTGGAGCCTTGATGTCACATTCCAAGCATTTCTCAACATTGGAGTTGAACTACATGAATCAGTGAGGGATTGCAAAGAGGAAAGGAAAAGGCCATTTATTTTACAATTTGAAAATTCAAGAAGGCAAAATGACATTCCTCACATGAAAGCCAAGAAATGCAAAATGCAGAAAGTGATGCATGGCTTGATCATCTACTTAACACCCCCCATCGCTCGTGGTCACAATCTTGATTTCATGTTAGGTGCCCCATTCATATCGTCCAACTGGCGAGAAAACTGGTAAAGTTGATTCGCGTCGTGCCACGATGTTAAATGCGGCGCTTGGTGGGAGGCAACCTACCATTTTCAAAAATTTTAGTTGTTTTTGAAATTTTCTTTTTTAGAATAGCTTGGTATATTATTTGTGACTAATCTGCCAAGTTTCAGAATTTCTGGAGTTGATTTGAGCAGGTTGAGGTGCCCGGGCAGCTAAAACATCCCGAGCAGCTATAAACCAGTAGCTGAGGAAAACTGCAGAAGACTACAGAGCTTCGCGATCGCATAGAAACTTTTGCGTTCGCACTGAATAAAGTTTTTCCTACCTCTACGCGATCGCAAGTAACAGAACATGGTCGCGATAATTTGGGAAGTTTGTGTTCTCTGCAAACACCGAGATACGAACGCGATCGGGTTTCTTAGGTAAGTTCCTAATGATTAAAAACACTGGAAATTTAAAAGAAAAAAAAGGAAGCCCACATTTGAACTAACACAAGAACGAACCATTCTACTCCCCTAACCCCAAAAATCATCTCCAATCCAGCTCTTGCTTCAATATCCTTGCAGTACTCACTTGTCATCCTCAAGGTATGTGGATTTCTCTCGTAATTCTCACCTTTTCCAATTCTTATTGTGACATAGTTAAAGGGTAGCCATGTTTTCAAGGTTTTAGTGCTTGAGTTCAAATTTTGAAGCAGAAATCTTGTGTGCTTTACATGTTTGCTTGCTGGGTGAGATTGGTTGAGTGATTGAGCTTTAACTCTTGAAATTTTTGGGGTTAGATCTGTGCTTTAATTCACTGAAATTGTTATTAAAATCTAATGCCCATCATGTGTTTGTGGAAATGCCCGAACAAACTGTTACAAGGCGAGGAAGAAGACCCTTGTGATCGCAATCCCCCATTCCTCGATCGCGTAGGTCTAATTAGCTGAGAGCCAAAATTGCTCATTGCGATCGCGTTTATCCTTCCGCGATCGCGTAAATTTAAATCTACTGGAAACAAAATTGTTTGGAGCGATCGTGATTCATTCAAGCCCAGACAGCAAAACAGTAGCGCAAATTCTTATCCTAAGGCTTTTTGGTCACTTTCTTTTGCCTAAATCCCTCCTAATACAATGGTTGAAGTGTCCATGTAGGTGTTTAACATGTTTACTCCTTTTGTAGGTACTTTGAGCTTGAAAATGGTTTCGGCATCAAATGAAAATGTTGAAGAATATATCGAACAAGTTGCCGAAAAGGAGTACTTTGATCGGGAAATATTCTTATCATTAAGATGTTTCTACCGCTATGACAAACAGCTGTGTCGAAGCATGATTAAATAAAAAGGCATTATTTTGACCGAAAGGTCGATGGCCCAAGTTCCATGGAAGATTAGTATCGAGTGGATGGATTTGCTTTTTGGAAGAACCAAGAAAAGCAAATCATGAAGTAACAAGAGAATTTTATGCAGATGCTTTGGAGACTAATTTCAAGAATGATTTGATTGTTACTATCAGGAGCAAGAAAGCCCGCTTTGATCTAGAACTGATAAATGCATATTACAATCTTTCCGTTGCTGACAACCAGGTGTACATGAATAGAGCTAAAGACTTCTGCATACAGTGGTTTGTGGACCATTTGCACGGAGGAAAGATGCCAAATTGGATAAGAAATCACTCAAGGATCGAGTCTTCTGAGTTCACTGCTGAGGCCAAGACTTGGCTCTCCATTATCTGTTCTTGAGTCATGCCTTCATGTAATGAGAGAGAGGTTACACTTGAGAAGGCAAGGGTGATTTGTGTGATCATAAAGGGCACACCCGTGAATGTGGGCCAGCTTATTGTTAATGAGATAGCCGAGGTTGTTGCGGAGAGGACTAAGAGTTTATTCTTCCCATCCTTGATCACTCATTTATGCTATGAGGCGGGGGTGGAGAAGAGGCCTATAGAGAAGGAAAAGAACCTAGAGAAGCTCATTCATCCATTGCTGAGAAAGGGAGCGCGGAATGCAAAGAAGAAAAGAAAGATTGATGTAGCATCTCCCTCATTTGGCCAGTTTCCTAACACCATTACTGAGATGCTCGATTCTACCGCAGATGCCACAAGGACTTGTACTGTTATTGTACCACTTGAGTAGGGACCTCTCACAATCAGGTATATCTCTTGCCAGGTCTATTGCATGGAGACAAAGGTTCGCCAGCTTGTAGCTGGTCTCCTTTCTGGACCGTCTAGAGAGAGCACATCTGCAGGTCCAGCTGGCCAAGGAAAGGTTCCATCTTTGATAGATCTTGCTAAGGAGAAGCAAGCCATTAAAGCCAAATTGGGTAAAATTGAGCGGAGGCAGCTAAAGCAGAAAGAACATGAAAAGAAGAAAAGCAAGTTCTTGAC
Source organism: Nicotiana otophora (assembly GCA_000715115.1). Taxonomy (NCBI): domain Eukaryota; kingdom Viridiplantae; phylum Streptophyta; class Magnoliopsida; order Solanales; family Solanaceae; genus Nicotiana; species Nicotiana otophora. The sequence continues at coordinate 150,811 of AWOL01S0020917.1, forward strand.
CAAGATGATGACCGCATTGTGGAAATTTTGTGGATCAGATGACGGCGACGAGGATGACTTGGAGCTCACAGTTCCCAGTACCTCCAGCTCAGAGTGATGCAATTTTAGGGAGCACCTATTTTATTTTTTCTTGTTATGTTTAGTTGCATTGAGCACAGAGCAACATTTTAGGTTGGGGGTGGCTCGTTTATATATGATGGATGTATGTGTAACATGAAGGATATATGTGAAGCATGACTATTTTTGTTTTGTAAACATATATAGATTAGTTAAAGTTTATAGTTTATTAGTGAAATTTCATAGTTTATTTCTAGCATGCTAGCATTAGTTTTTATTTTCTTATTTTGTTACTTTATTCACTTGTAGTAGTATTAATCAAACTCCTTGGTTTTTCTTTATGCCGCGGTTCTTTTCTAAGGAAATGATTTGTGTAGAACCGGATGACTTTTTCCTATGATGGATGGCGTGACAACTTTCTTATAGGATTAGTATTGTCTAGTTTTTCTATTTTTAGGTAATTATTTTTTAGTTAGTTTAGTAGCTAGTAGTGAATAAATTGGTTATTGGGTGTGATCTTTTTGTCCATAAACCAACATGTGACTTGTTTAGTACCAACATGATTTAAACTTTGGCATATGAAGCCTTGATCTTTAAAATGAAAAATGATTAAAGTGATAATCCTTGTTGTGACTTTTAGGTTCTATTTTTGGCTCTTTGATTCATTAAATAGTCTTTTAGGCTATATGTGATTTTCTTTGGGTTCATTGATTTTAATTGGATTTTAGATTTATATGTCACTCGAGTTTGCATGTTCCATGTATGGTGAAATTTGTTGTGAGTTGTCTTGCATTATTTGCAGTCTAGAACTTGCCCAGAATGTGCTTCAAGGTGAAATCCTAGACTAACTTGGTTTGCAAAATGATGTTAGGTCTTCCTTGGTCCGTTATTTTGCCTTAAATTTCCTACCCTTGCATATTTTCCCTAGTCAACCCCTTTTGAGCATTTAAACGTTTTCGTTGGCAATCATGTTACAAGCTTTAACCCTTCGTTCTTTATTGATCTATCTTTTTGCATCCTACCTCCCTAAATACTTTGAAAGTGTAAACATAGGCTAAAAGTCTAAGTTTGGGGGTGAAGGTTGGAAAAGTTGTGATGTGAAGTTGCTTAAAAGGTGAACGGTAGTAAAAACAAAGTGGAACCTTCCTTGATTTTTGAAAAAACGAAAGAAAAAGAAATGAGTAAGAAAGAAGAAAAGGGAATTAATAATAAGTAGTTGTGAATAAAGGGAAGATTAGGTCTGGAATGAAAAGTGAAGAAAGGATGGAAAAGGTTTTTGAAGGAAGTGTGCTTTAATTGTGGCAAATTGTAGTGCTTAGGGAGGTTTTGAGTCACTCTTATCCAAATTGTGCCCTACCGTAATCAAAAATCTACATTACAATCCTTTAAGTCCTACTTGACTTTGAACCATGTGTGTCTACATTAGTGGAGAAATACATGAAGGGCAAGCCTATGGCACTACTTTTGTGCATTTAAATATCTTTGTGTGAGAGAGAGTTAATTCTTTCCATTTGGTATCCCCTTTGTGTTTAAATTGCAATTTATAAGTTGGGATTCTATCTTAAGCGTGAGGGAACATGAAATTTTGAGTTGTGAACTTAATCCAATCTCCAATTGGGAGGAAGGAAGAAAAGAAAACTATTTGTGATAATGAGGCAAACTTTGAAGCTTTAGTGTCATGACTTGGTTGCTACTTTGATTAATGTGGTGTTTGAGCACTTGAATTGAAGTGAAATTTGTGAGAAGTGGTTGGCGAATTCATATTCTTTGGATTAATTGTTGGTACCAACCGAAGTCACTAGATTGTGTTTAATTTGAACCTTTTTGATTTGAAACGATGTTTGGTATGTCATTGAGCTTAATGGATAATTATATTGAAGGATGTTCTTAGTTTTTTAATTTCTTGAGGATAAGCAATAGTTTAAGTTTGGGGATTGGGTAAGTTGGTATTTTACCAAATTATCTCTTCTTGATACTTAGGCCTTTGTATGATTTTGTTGAGAAACTAAGGCATTTGTTGAGATTTATTGGCATATTTTAGGTATCAAGTGATTTAGAGAAGATACGAAAAGCAAAAGTCAAAATGTGTTAAAATGACAAAAATAGACTGCTGGCAAAGAATGCTCTTCGCGATCGTGAAGACTCGTATGCGATCGTGTAAGTCTAGAAAAATATGCTTCGTGAACGTGGAGCAAATGTTGCGAAAGCAAAGAAGAAGTTGGTCAGCTGCTATCAGGTGCCCTACGCGAACGCGGGGTTTGGTTTGCGATCGCGATGCTCTGCATCATTACTCTTTGCGATCGCAGGCTTATGTTCGCGAACGCGATTCACTCAAATCTGGCAGAAATCTGGGCAGTTCTGGAATTTTACTTTTTTTACCCCAAACTTTTTAATACACGGCCTAGCTTAGGATAGAGAAATCTTTAGCTTATTTTCAGTCTCTTGACTTGAGAACACAAGTATTGGAGCTAGGGTTCTTGCACACACACTTGAGACTTGAAGATTTGAAGGTTTTGGTTGAGAATTTCTTACCCATTTATGTTCATTTCTTCATTGCCTTGCTTTTTATTATATATCTAAGTGTGTAGTATTTTTTACAACACTTGAATCTTGTTTATGAGAATATTTGGATTAAATACCTTGTTGTGCTTATGTATTGAACGATTTTTAGCTAACCCTAGGACTCGCCCATTTACTTCAAATTAATTTTGGGAAAGATAATTTGGCGTTGGGAAAGATTAATTAACAAGAACTTGAGGCATTAACCCTTACTTTATAGACTTTGCTTAGGGATAGGATTGAACTACTTGAAACCATATTCGGGTGTGCTTAATCTCTTAATTATTTTTGGGATAATTCAATTAGAAAGTCTTTTTAGTCTTCAAAAGAAGCTAATATAGAATTATTACCCGAGGCTAATTAACATAAACTCGCTCATAGTTGTAAAATCGTGGAATACATTGGATTGTTACTTGAGTGTAATTCCCAATGCATCCCTGCTTGTAGTCATTGATCATTTTGCTTGCTTTCTATGTTAATTTATATTTTCGCAATTAGTTATAAATATTTTCTCAAAACCTTTCTAAGTGTTTGGCTTAGCATAATAAGTGATAATTCTCTTACACGCCTAATTGCCTACATATTGTTCTCTGTGGGATTCGACCCCGACTCATAGTTGGGTAAATTATATTGCATGCGACTGTGTCCATTTACTTTTTAGTAATGGATTTGGATGTCATCAAGATGCAGCGCTCCTGACAAAAGAGACATTAGTACATATGGAATAGTACTAGTATGTAAAGCTAAATGTCCACTTTCAAAATAGAATTCCAATATAAAAAAGAGAAAACCATAGAAACATCAAGTCACAATCAACAATATCCAAATGACCAGTTAAAACATACCAATTTTAAAAATACGAAAATAATATATATTGTTTGTTGGGAGATAATTAGAACCGATATACCACCGTATTTTTAGCACGGTGTCCGATCACGCCCGATCGGCTAGGCTATCTCCCCACGAATAATGAGGTTTGACATATGGTGCGAAAGAAATGTGTTACCAAGAGTAGTACCACCATGTGTGCAACATGGCGTCCGATCTCCACTCGATCGGCTAGGCCGCCTTCCTACATATGTCGTGTGGGTTTAATTTCCAATTCATAACTAATATCAACCTCATCCCAATTAAGGGGAATAACCACAATCTCATCCCAAACAAGAAGAATAATCACAATCCACCCCTACACCAGCACGTGTAGTTTCGGGTATGGGCCTTATGACCCACCCTTCCCCGGTTTCCTAATGATACTCCCAAAAATATTTTTGGTTTGCACACAAAGGAAACAAAAGCACAAATATATTTTATATTCACCCCATTACCTTTCACACTATATATAGCCTCGTTAGTAACTTCAACCATTCAAAACATCATTATAATTTTATTGGCTCTCTTGGCCATACTTATGATTCCTCATCCCATGGAATGGTGGCCGAATCTTATATTCCACACTTTATTTTCTTTACTTTCAAAGATAATCAACATAAACATAAACATATAGAATATTTCGTAAATAACAACTTTAAGTTTATTAACAATGAAGACTTTAAACACAGTGAATTTCTTTCAAGAAATGGAGTAAAATGGTTGGCAATCAAAGCACAAGTTAAAAGCATAAACGAGTAACACATCACTTAATGTTTAAATACTTTTCCTAAAGAGGGAAATATACAATTTCAACTCATGAATATATATAAGAGCTAAAGACGCATTGGAAACACTTACAAAGCATAACATTAGTTAAAACAACCACATTTGGGCACAAGTATAACTCTCATTATTGGCACGGTGGCCACAATTTCCATCTCCAACCACCTCCTTTCACTTTCAAGAATCCTTTTAGATTATCAACAATAAGGCATTTTAATTCAAGACTCTAGATACGCATTTGAGCAACTAACAAAATTAAGGGTCTTAAACACATGTGATTTCTTACACAATTGGACATGCTAGTTTTCATTAGAATCACGCTTCAAATCATAACATATTAACACACAACCCATGTTTAATCACCTTCTCAAATACTAACAAATAAGAACGTTTGGAATACAATTTGAACGCATATATCTTTTGACACAAGGCTTGTTTGGAATAATCAATTTATAATGAGCAACACGGGACTTACAAGGCCATTGTGGGGTTCAATTTTAAAAGAGGAGTTTAGCCAACATACCTTGTTTGAGCTTTCCTTAAGTTACTACAATGTCCCAACACTTCTAGTAATAACAATCTATAGAAAGATAGCGAAAATCGGACAATAGTTAGAAGGATTCACATGGTGTAACTCTCTTAGGAATTTTGTCAAAAACCTAATATGCAAAATAGACTACAAAGCTCTACAATGGTAATCCCTTCCTCCCTCAACCAATTTCAACAAGAAACTAACGAAAATGGTCCATTAATCCCAAATACTACAACCTATGGTCACATGCATGGCCTATTTCTAACCCCCACAATATATTAGAACTCATAACCTCTTGCGTGAAAGCTTATGAGTAGGACTTAGCCGGATAAATGATAATCTAGTGATTGCCTTCCTTGATACTTGAAGGTTGGTGAAAGATTGGATAATTAGAGTGTTAGGTTTCCTCTTTCTCTCTCTAAATTTCTCTTACCTCTCTCTAAAATCATCAGATAAACACTCCAAAATAGCCCCAAAGGCTATTTATCAAAATAGGGTCGGGTTATTAAAATAGAAAAATGGACCTTCCGAACTCAGGTTTGCGGTCGCAGAATGGACCGCATAACAGATATGCGGTCCGCAAAATGGACCGCACAATTGATGCCCAAAAACTGGAAGGGTCTCGACAGGTCTGCGGTATGGAGACCACTTATGCGGCCACAGAATAGACCGCAGAATGACCCAACAATATTCTTCATGCCAAATCTACGACGGCAATGCGGATCGTGAAACTACTATAAAATCGCATAATGGGCCACAAAACAACCTTCATAATTCAACACACTCCCTGCTCAACTCTGCGATGCTTATGCGGCCCACAAAATGGTTCTGTGGTCGCAAAACAGACCGCGGAATTGACTTCTTCTACCAAAAATTCCCATCAACTCCTCAGTGCACTCTTCAACTCAAAAAGTCTGTACCGCGGTGAGCAAGCTCGCCGCGAAGAATTTCTACAGTCCTCAAACACACAAGTCTACCTCAGCACCATAAAACTAGAATTCCTTGGCAAATATTTACGGTGCCTTGCAGTTTCTTGGGCTAAGTTGGGTATTGCAGGAAGTTCATGGAGGAGTTCTCTACTCTTGCCTCTCGGTTGACTAAATTGATGCAGAAGGCGGTTAAGTTCCAATGGTCATATGCTTATGAAAAGAGCTTCCAGGAGTTGAAATCAAGATTGACTACAACACTAGTGTTGACCCTACTAGAGGGTACATATGGGTTTGTGGTATATTGCGATGCTTCAAGGATCGGACATGGGTGTGTATTGATGCAACATGGCAAGGTTTATTGCTTGTGCTTCTAGGAAACTCAAGAATCAGGAGAAGAACTATCCAACACATGACGTAGAACTTGCGGCAGTAGTGTTTGCATTGAAGATTTGGAGTCATTATTTGTACGGGGACCATGTGGATATTTTCACGGATCATAAGAGCCTTTAATATATTTTCAAACATAAGGAATTGAATCTGAGGTAGAGAAGATGGCTTGATTTACTCAAGGACTACGACATCGATATTTTATATCATCCGGGGAAAGCTAATATTATGGCGGATGCTCTTAGCTGAAAATATATGGGTAGTTTGGCTCACTTGGAGGCATATCAAAGGTCGTTGGCCAAGTAAGTTCATTGGCTATCTAGTTTGGGAGTTCGTCTTGCACACTCTAGTGAATGAGGGGTAATTGTGCAAAATAGGGATGAATCATCGCTTGTTGTGGAAGTCAAGAGAAGCAGTACGATGATCCGTTGTTGGTACAATTGAATGAGGGGATTCATAAACATAAGACCGTGGCTTTTTCTCTTAGCATGGATGATGGTACACTAAGGTACCAAGGGCGATTATGTGTTCCAAATGTAAATGATCTTCGGGAAAGAATCATGACTGAGGCTCACACTTCTAGGTATTCTGTGCACCCAAGCTATACAAATATGTATCATGATCTTAAGGACGTTTACTAGTGGAATGATATGAAGAGGAACGTAGTGGAATTTGTGGAAAGATGCCCAAATTGTCAGCAAGTGAAGTCCAAAAACGAAAGGCTCGGTGGGCTGGCACAGAACATCAAGATTCCAATGTGGAAGGGGGAGATGATCAATATGGACTTTGTGATTGGACTATCTCACACTCCTCGCAAGTTTTGACTCGATTTGGGTGATTGTGGATCGACTCACAAAATCATCACACTTCTTACCTGTTAAGGATACTGACACAACGTAACAATATGCTCACTTCTATATCAAGGAACTAGTAAGGTTGCATGGCACCCGGTTTCTATTATATCAGACCAAGGGGCACAATTCACAGCTAAATTTTGAAAGAAATATTTGCAAGGTTTGGGTACTCAGGTGAATCTTAGTTCAGCTTTCCATCCACAGACCAACGGACAAGCAGAGCGTACCATTCAGACGCTTGAGGATATGTTGCACACTTGTGTTCTTAACTTCAAGGGTAGCTAGGATGATCATTTGCCTCTTATAGAATTTGCCTACAACAACAGTTATCATGCTAGTATTCAGATGGCGCCGTTCAAGGCTCTATATGGTAGGACATGTAGATCTCCCATTGGGTGGTTTAAGATTAAGGAAGCAAAGTTGATAGGGCCAGACCTCGTGCATCAAGCTATGGAGAAGGATAAGATCATTAAGGAACGGTTAAAAACTGTCCGGAGTTGTCAGAAGTCCTATTCAGATGTACGTCGTAGGGATTTGGAGTTCCAAGAGGAAGATTGTGTATTCTTGATGGTTTCCCCTGTGAAGGGCATAACGCATTTTGGTAAGAAAGGAAAATTGACTCTGAGGTATGTCGGACCATACATAATCATTTAGGGGATTGATCAGGTGGATTACAAGCCTGAGCTACCTCCGGAGATGTCCTTAGTGCACCCGGTGTTTCATGTGTCTATGTTGAAGAAGGTAGTTGGAGAACGGATACTCATTGTTTATGTTGAAACTATTGAGATTAATAAGAACTGAGTTATGAAGATATTCTAGTTGCCATTATTGATAGGCAAGTCCGAAAGCTGAGAAACAAAGAAATTGCCTTCGTAAAAGTGCTATGGCGAAACCAACAGGTGGCAGAGGCCACTTGGGAGGCCAAGGAAGATATGAAGAGGAAGTACCCTCATTTGTTTGAATAACTATGTATTTAGGTGGTTTTGTTCTATGAAAATGTTAAGAGTTTACCTTCTATGAATTATGTTTCACTAGTACAGTTTATGATAAGGATGTTTCTTTTGGTAATATAATATTTATGGCGTCATGGTTGGTGTTGTTTCCATGTTATATTACGTCGTTGGATTATGTACACAATTCTAGGATTGGTTTGTAGGATTCTCTCACAGGTGGATAGGCCCAGTTATATGGGAAACTTTGCCGAAATTTCTAGAAATTTAGCGGGTTAGTCAAAATTTGGAACTGCTGGTGTGTGAAGTGAAAGTTGGGTCACATTGGATGCTAATGGTAGATTTTGACCCTCATTAGAGGACAAATGATCCTAAACGAGGGAGGATGTAAGGCTCCAAAAAATTTCACCTAGAACCCGGAGTTTGATAGTGCCATGGTAGGCTAATGTGTTTGATGATTATAGAAATTCCTCGTGGCGAGCTTGCTCGTCGTGGTATGAACCTTTAAGGTTGAACAACGCATCAGAGAGTTGAAGAAAAAATATTGCAGAACATGGCATTTCCGCGGTCCATTATGCGACCGCAGAACTACTCTGCGGACCGCAGATCCGTCGCGAAGTAAAGTAGAGAAATGGGCAAATTTTGGAGGTTGTTTTGCGGTTAAATATGCGACCACATAATCGTTTCACGGGCCATACATCCGTCGCAATACCACCATGAGAAAACTTAGGAAGGAGGTTCTACGGTCTATTAAGCGACCTAGGAGGAGGAGTAATCATCCCACCATCCTACTAATCATCCCTTGCTCAAGCCTTTGAATTCAACAAGGAAGAGCTCACAAGGTCTTCACCTTGGAAGTAAAATTCTACTCCGTAGCCCTCAATTTCGGGATTGGATTTGAAGTAGGTAACGAGAAGAGTAATCCTTGGGTACAAGAGTTGGTCCTTTTGCATGCATGTACCACCTAGAGTTGTGGGGAGTTTCTTAAACTCAAGTGGGTGAACATTCGGTTGTAGGATGAAGGAATCCACCATAGAAGAACCTTGAAATCATGTTGCACACCTAGTGCTTGATAGAATGCTTTAATGGGCTGAGCCCATGAATCTCATCCTAATTATGGTTCAAATTTTGCATGTCTCTAATAGATTGAAGTTGCTAGGATTTTCGGAAAGTTATAGTAATTTAGGGAAAGCTCAAGCAAGGTATATTGGCTAAACTCCTCTTGTAAAAATTAAATTACATGATGTCCTCGTAAGTGGCGATTATGGCTGGCTCAATTTCTTATTTCTCATGTTCTGAGTCCTTCCTACAAAATTTTATTATTCTAGAATAAGTGTTGTTTTGAAAGACGCATGTACACAAACTATGTTCCAAATGTTCCTGTCATATCATGATTTCCTCCGAGAATGTAATCTAGTATGAGTAATGTATTAAAGGTGTTGTGATTTAAAATCATGTTTCAGTTGCAAGTTAGTATGCTTAATTATGGAATAGAAACTCAATGTGATTAAGACTCTTATTGCTCATATATGTACACTTAAAGTCTTGATTTGAATTTCTCTTATTATTGATAATCCATGGTAACGCTTGAAAGTTATAGGGGTGAGTATGAAATATAAAACATGACTGACGTGCCGAGAATGATATTACAATTGTGGCCACTAGTGCCAATGAAATGGAAAGATGTGTGAAAGATTATGAAATGAGCTGAAAATCCGTTAAAAAATAAATGTTTTGCGAGTATCGTTTGTTTATTTGTATGATGTTATGGGCATAGCTAGACACAGAAAATGGTCTATTTTGTTGGTTAGATATTTGGCAGATTTGGCCGGATTCGATTTTTCACCGACCTCCACATTTTCGATGAAATAGTGTTTTCCTGTGACCCTATTCGTGAATATTACCGCATATTTTGGTTTTTTTACAAGTAAAAAAATGGACCTGAAGAGATCTGGTCGGTTTTGATAATTTATTCGGCAAGTTGAACGGGTTTGAAGCTGTTGGCGCATTCTCTGTTGGTTTCGTTAATGTCTCTATTCTCATTCTCCCAAAACTCTTCGTCACTGATATTGTTCTTTGAAAATTTTGGGTTAGGATGCCACTGTTGCTTTGGTTCTTCACTGTCAACATTGTTTCGAGTGATAAGCTTACGAATTTTTACGGTTGTGTTGTGTTTTTACATTCAGGACCACAAACCGTGTTGTAATGACGCGACCAGTCATTTTTCTTTCTAGATCATCATTCCCCTAATTAAGACTCCCCGTATGTGATTCTACTATTTTATCTCTTGCGGGGATGGTTGGTTTAGGTTTGGAATGGTTCGGGTTGAAAGCGGAACACTTAGTTCCTTAAGGCCATTTGACTTGAGTCAACATTTTCAGTAAACGACCTCAAAACTAGGATTTGATGGTTCCAATAGGTTCGTATGACTATTTGAGACTTGGCGGTGTGTTTGGATCAGGTTTCGGGTGATCCGGGGGAGTTTCGACGCTTAATGTTGAAAGTTGGTTCATCGGAAGTTTTCTAGTTCTTTAAATTTGGTTTGGAGTGGACTTTGGTGTTATTCGAGGTCCGTTTGGGATTCCGAGCCTGCGAATAGGTTTGTATGCTGATTTATGAATTGCACGCAAAATTTGGTGTCATGTCGAGTAGTCTAAGTATGATTAGGTGCGTTCGGAGCTAGTTGAGAAGTTTGAAGTTCATAAGTTGATTCAATTTGGTTTTGGCGTTCGACTCTTAGTTTTGTTGTTGTTTTAATTGTTCCGAGAGTACAAGCAGGTCCGTATTATGTTTATGGACTTGTTGGTGCATTTGAACGGGGTCCCGTGTGGATCGGGTGTGTTTTGGATCGAGTACAGTGGTCGCATTTGCGATGAAGGAATGTGATTGGTGGCATTTGTTCTCTACGCATTTGCAAGATGGGGACTGTATTCACGGGGCTCTGGGCCACTGCCCTTCGCGTTCGCGCTCAGGCCTTCAAATTGCGCTAAGGCAAGCTAAACCTCTGCGTTCGTGAATTAGGCCTAGTTTTCCCATTTCTCACTTGTGTGGTCCGAATTTGGAGCTTCTTGAAGAGATATCTTATCAAGCAATTTAAGGTTAGTAATTTCTACCTAATGTAAGTTAAATACATAGATTATGGATATATTTTAACGGGTAAAATGTGGAAATGTTAGGAGTTTGTTGAAAAACCTATGTTTTGATAAAAATGAGATTGGACCACGAAATTGATTATGGAATTTGGAATAAATTATATATTTGAGTTCATGAGATCATGGGTAACATTTATCTTTGAAGATTTCTGGAATCCGAGCACGTGGGCCTAGGTGTGAATTTTAGGAATCTTCCAAATTGAGTTGGGTAATTACTCTAATAGTTAAATTATGAGCTTTTGAATAACTATTGATTAGTTTATACAACCTTTGGCTAGTTTTAGATTGCTCGGCACCAACTTGAGGACTTTAAAGTGAGTTGTCGACCGTAAAGTGGACTTGGGAACAAGGTAATTATCTTGCCTAATCTTGTAAAAGAGAACTTATCCCCTTAGGTGTAATAATTGTTGTGTGCTACTTGTTGTGGTGAGCTACATACGTACGAGGTGACGAGAGTCCATACATAGTTATATTCATGATATGTCTGGGTAGACTTAGATTCACAACATGCCTTTTTCTGCTCTATTTATACCTATCTTGTGTTTTCTTGATTATGACTGAGATTGAGGATTTTAATAAAGATACCGACTTAGCCTCTAACTTTGGAAAAATATGGAAATATCTTATAAATTATAGATCCGTGTCTTCTCATCTTGCATATGCTTTCGCGAGCGAGGTACATTTCTCTACTCTTAAGGGATGGGGCCATTTGCATTGGCAGTGAAATAATTTACTCTTATGGGATCGGGCCGTTTGCCTCGACAATATGGTAACACTATTCTTATGGGATCGGTCCATTCGCATTGGCAATATGGAAACACTATTCTTACGAGACCGGGCCGTTTGCCTCGGCAGTACTGATGTAACGATCCGACCGATCGTTTTGATCATTTCCACTTTGCAAGGTAGTTTGAGGGAATGAGTATCTCTACATAATGTATTATGACTTGTCTGAACTGTTTTGGTTTTCAGGTTATTCGGTATCGATTTGGAAGAATGAACTTCATGATTGAAGCTTTACGTAGGAAGAGTTGACCAAATTTGACTTTTTATAATTTGACCTTGGATTGGAGTTTTGATGGTTCCGTTAGGTCCGAATGGTGATTTTGGGTTTGGGCGTGTTCCCGAATTTGCATTTGGATGTTTCTTGAAGGTTTTGGCATTAATTGGCAAAAGTTGGCAATTTGGAGTTTTGGAATATTCATAAGTTTGATCGGAAGTTGACTTTGATGATATCAGGTTCAGATTTTGGTTCCAGGAGTTGGAGTAGCTTCGTTACGTCATTTGAAACTTGTGTGTAAAATTTGAGATTATTCCGAGTTGATTTGATATGGTTCGGCACGAAATTTGGAAGTTGAAAGTTCAAAATTTCATCAAGTTCGATTCGAGGTGCTGTAACACCTCGGAAAATTTTGAAGTATTTCATTGTAAAGCCCCGTAAATTTTGCAAGTGAATTCAAGGTTTCGTGGTTCAGGAGTAGGCTTATGTGTTTGAGGATGGTATAAAATCTTCGCAGCGAGCTTGCGAGCCACGGTTCAGACTTTTTAGGTTGAACAATACACCGGAAAGTAAAAGAAAATTTTTGGCAGAAAAGCGCATTTATGCGGTCCATTGTGCGACCACATAATCACTCTGTGGGCCACAAAATGGCCGCATAATTAAGCAAGAGAAGGGCCAATCTGGGGGCAATTATGCGGTTGGCTATGCGACCGCATAACTGTTATGCGGTGCATTATGCGATCGCATAACAGTTATGCAGACCGCATAGTGACCGCATACACGGGCAGATTTTGGATCGTTTTGGTCTGTACTTATGCGACCGATATGCGGTCTGCATATCTATTATGCTGTCGCATATGCGACCGCAGAACCTGTTCCGGAGCTCTATTTTTGGGTTTTTAATACCCGACTCTTCTTAGATAAATACACGCTTTGGGTCATGTTTGAGCAAAAATCTGATGTTTTAGAGAGAGAATAACCCTAGGCTAATTATTCATCAAGTCTTGCTCAAATCTTGGAAGATTAATAAGGAAAACCCACAAGTTCTTCATCTAAGAGGTAAGGTTCCATACCCTAGTTTTCAATTTCGAATTTGGGTAGAAGATGGTTGATTAGGAGTATGATTCATGGGCATGCGATTATTATTTATACATGCATGTACCAATAAGAATTGTGGGAAGATTGTTGACCTGAAATAAGTAAGGATTGGGTTGTGGAGTGAAGAAAATCTTGTAGGAGAACCTTGTGGTTAAAATTGCACACCTAGTGTCTGATAAAATGCTCAAATAAGCTGAGACCATGAATATCTTCCTAATTGTTGTTAAATTTTGTTATCTCAAAATAGATTGGGATTGCTAGAATTTCCGGAACGTTGTAGTAATTTAAGGAAAGCTCAATTGAGGTATGTTAGCTAAACCTTCTCTCTTGGAATTGAATTCCATAATGTTACCGTAAGTTTCAAAGTATGGGTTGCATATTAAAATGTTGTGGCTTTGAATCGTATTTCAAATGAAAGCTAGTATGCCAAATTGTGTGAGAAAATCTCAATATTATTAAGACTCTTAATTGCTCATATGTGTACCAAAAGTCTTGATTGGGAATGTCTTATTGTTGATAACCTATAAAGATGGTTGGAAGTGAAATCAGTGAATTGGGAATATAAAGTGTGGCCAACGTGCCAATAGTGAAAGGTATACTTGTGGCCAATGATGCCGATGTAATGAAATCATGTGAGAAAGGTTATGAAATGAACTTTGACTCAACTATTCCAAAATTTACTTCGACAATATAATCGGCTAAAAGTTTATGAACTCAAGTGATGCCTATATGTGTCTGTTTTAGCTAATGCTATGCTTTGTAAGTAATTTTCAATGCTTTGTAAGTAATTTTCAATGTGCTTCGATTGCCAATCATTTTACTCCATTTATTGGAAAGAAATCGATTATGTTTAAAGCCTTCATTACTAATGAACTTAAAGTTGTGATTTACGGAATATTCCACTTGTTGATAATTATGATGATGATCTATGAAAGGGAAGAAATGAAAGTGTGGAATATAAAATACGGCCATTGCGCCATGAATAAAGAATCATATGTATGGCCAAGAGAGCCAATGAAATAATAATGTTGTAAGTGGTTGAAAGTACGGATTAGGTGATATGTGGTGTGAAAGGTTATGAGATGTACGTATTTGTACTTTTGTTTCAAATGTGTTATGAAACCCTATGAACGGTCTTTTAAACGTATAGGTATATTGTGTTATGAAACCCTATGGACGGACTTTGAAACGCATAGGTATATTGTGTTATGAAACCCAATGGACGGTCTTTGAAACACATAGGTATATTGTGTTATGAAACCCTATAGACGGTCTTTGAAACGCATAGGTATATTGTGTTATGAAACCCTATGGACGGTCTTTGAAACGCATAGGTATATTGTGTTATGAAACCCTATGGACGGTCTTTGAAACGCATAGGTATATTGTGTTATGAAACCCTATGGATGGTCTATGAAACGCATAGGTATATTGTGTTATGAACGCATAGGTACATTGTGTTATGAAATCCTGTGGACGGTCTTTGAATGCATAGGTACATTATGATATGAAATCCTGTGGACGGTCTATGAAACGCATAGGGGCATTGTGTTATGAAAACCTGTGGGTCTATGAAACTCGTAGGTACATTGTGTTATGAAACCCTGTGGACGGTCTATGAAACGTATAGGTACATTGTGTTATGAAATCCATTGTGATATGAAATCCTGTGGACGGTCTATGAAACGCATAGGTGCATTGTGTATAAGAGGTATAGATGTACGGTATGAATAAACACTATGGACGGTCTATGAAAGGCACAAGTGTATAATATGATAAGTGAACACTAAGGACGGTCGAATGAGACATATTATTAATGCAGATAATAGGTTCCCCTTTTGTTGTCCTTGTTAGTACAGGTTGTTTCAATTACATTATATTATGTGTTCCACGTATAGATCATATGGGCATTCTATTTTGAAAAAGGATTTCTATCTATACATACTACTGCTATTCGACGGTACTAACGTCCCTTTTGCCGGGGGCGCTGCATCTTTAATGGATGCAGGTGGTTCTACAGCAGGTCGCATTGATCATTGATAGTAGTGCACTCCTTTCAGCTGATTTGTCGTGCCCCACTTCATTTTGGGGTCATGTATCTTTTGTTTCTCATATACTTTGTGGTTGAGGTATAGCCGGCGGCCTTGTTGCCGGCATTTTTATATTACTCTTGAGTTGTACTTAGAGGCTCCGTAGACAGGTTGTGGGTGGTATTTGATGTTGGAAATTGGATTAGAACTGTTGGTATTTGGCAACATATTTGTCATTAAATCTATAAACTCGTACTATTTTGAAAATATTGAATGATGTTGTTAATGGGAATGAAATGGAAGCAGTCAATGACATCTCTTCAGTATTTGATTAACGGAGTACATCTCCTATTTATTCATGAATTAAATTTGAGTAGAAGGAATTTAACAGGCTTGCTCAGTCGGGTTCACTCAGTTGAGCGCCGGTCGCGCTCCTCGGTTTTGGGGCATGACAGGTGCGATTCATGGTTTTGATATTGTTATGCATGATATGAGGTCTTGAGTAGGTCCGTGTTATATTGTTGGACATGTTGGTATGTTCAAATGAGTCCCGAGGGGCTCGGGTGAGTTTCGGGTTGGTTTCACACCCTTTTCCTTATGTTTGGCATAATTGATTCTCTGTTGGTTCTGGTGTTTCAACCATTGTTCATGATAGCGTTCGCGAGGGTAGTGACGCGATCGCGAAGCGTATTTTCTCGTTGAGCTCATTTTGTGCATCGTTATGGCGTGGGTACAACCGCGATCACGTAGAGGACCACTAGATAGAGCACATAAGTACTCTATTTTGGGGTTTCGGCTATTTTTACATATTTGAAGATACGAAGCTCGGATTGAGGCGATTCTTGAGACAATTTTCACCATGTGGATTGGGGTGAGTGTTATCTACTCATTTTTTTTATATCATGAATCTATCTTCGTTTTTAGCATTTGATCGAGGGTTTCAAAAGAGAAATTGGGGGTCTTTGTCTAAACATTCCTAAGGTGAATTTTATAGTTTTGAACATCAATTCAGAGTCAGAGTTGAGTTAAATTGGTATGGTTGGACTTGTAATTGAATGGATTATCAGATTTTGTGCGTTTCGTCAGGTTCCGAAGTGCTAGCCCGAGTTTGACATTTTAGTTAACTTCGGGATTTTGATCAAAGATTCGACCTTTATCATTTGGCATTGTTTCCTTTGGTATTATTTGATGCCTTTGAGTTGCTTTTGACTAGTTTCGAGCCGTTTGGATGATGATTCGAGCGGGATGGCGCTTCTAGGGTATCGATTAGGCTCGTTTGAGGTAAGTGTCTTGCCTAAATTTGTTGAGGGGATTTTTCCTACTAATTGACATTATTTGCTACCTGCGGGGATGATATATGTCATGCCCCAAAACCGTGGAGCGCGACCGCTGCTAAACCGAGTGAACCCCACCGAGCAAGCCTGTTAGATTCTTTCTACCCAAACTCATTCATGAATAAGGAGAATATATGTTTTCCTTAATTAAACAATAAAGTGGTTGTGTCTCCAATTACCAATTTCTTACCATAAGTTTCACCATTTTTAAAGTCTCAAATGGACAAGTAATACAACCACAACATAGCATAGTTTGTCTTTCCCAGTACCAATACACAACCCACATTATGTCTACGGAGCCTCTATAGATAAATAAGAGTATAATGATAATGCCGGCAACAAGGCCCCGACTATACCTCAACCATAATACATAAAGAACAAAAGATACATGACCTCGGGATGGAGTAGGGTTCACCAAGTCAGCTGGGAAGAAGGTGTACTGCTATCACTAATTAATGTCTCCTGCTGTGGAACCACCTGCATCCATTTAACGATACAGCGCCCCCGACAAAAGGGATGTTAGTACTGTCGAATAGTACTAGTATGAAAACTAAACACCAATTTAAGAATTTAGAAATAGAAGATAATATGATGAACCAGTGCGTCAATAGAATAATATAGATAACCGTCTCAACCATAGAAAGCTTAATAAAAGCTATCAACAACATTTATAGGATTTAAGATGAGATCCTCTATAACCATCTTCACACAAAGCGGCCCCGCCGCCTTACCCGATGTATGTAGGTAGAGGTGTACGTATAATACAACAACTCAAATCAAGCGGCCCTGTCTCCTCACCTCAATTTATGCGGGTGGATATATAACCACAGTACCAAGAACCTACACAAAGCAGCTATGCCGCCTCACCCCAGTGCATGCGGGTGGAAATGCATCAATGATGCCAATACCAACACAAAGCGGCTATGCCGCCTCACCCCAATGTATGCGGGTGGTGGTGCCACAACAATACGAAAACCATACATAAAGCGGTCGTACTGCCTCACCCCAATGTAAACGGGTGAAGGTGCATTCTCACAATATCATAATCCATACACAAAGCGGTCATGCCGCCTCACCCCAATATATGCGGGTGGAGGTATATCACAATCACAATCTCTATACCATAATCCCCACACAAAGCGGTTATGCCACCTCACCACAATATATGCAGGTGGAGGTGTATCACAATCACAATCTCTACACAACTTGGCATAATAAATTTCATATAAATCAAGACTAGAAATTATAACATGTGGATACATAATCCATGGTTTGGGACACATCCTCAATTTATAATGCAATGTGATAAGAGAATTAGAAACACGAATTGAACATATATCTTCATCACAAAACTTATCGGAATACTCCATTTATAATCAACATCTCGGAACTTACAAGGATATTGGGAATTCCAATTCTTAAAGAAGAGTTTAGCCAACATACCTCAATTGAGCTTCCTTACACTCTAAATGTTCCGGAATTCTTAGAAGCTTCAATCTATTTTAGAAATATAACAAATTGAACCAAAATTTGGAAGATGATTATGGTTCTAGCTCATTTGAGCATTTTATCAAACACTAGGTGTGCATTAAGGTTTCAAGGCCCTTTATATGGAGAATTCCATCATCCCACAACACAATATTTACCATGCCTAGTTCAGCAATCTTCCTACACCCCTTGATATCACATGCATGTAAATAAACAACCCTACTGCCCAGAAATTATCTTGCTAATTATGCAATTCTACACAAAATTCGAAAGAGAGGGTTAGGGTGTAGAATCTTACCTCTAGGATGAAGACCTAGTGAGTTTTCCCTTCTTAATCTTTCAAAACTTGGGCAAGAATTGAAGGAAAAATATTGGAGAACACCTTCTCACTCTAGGGCACCCTCTCTCACTCTAAATGTCAGATAATAGCTCAAACATGACCCAAAGAGTGTATTTAACGAAATAAGGTCAGGTTTTAAAAACCCAAAAATGGAGATCCGGAATAAGGTATGCGATCGCATAACCGATATGCGGACAACATAGTTGGTTACAAAATAGCCAAAAGAACTGTTTGTGTATGCGGTCACTATGCGGTCCGCATAACTGTTATGCGGTCGCATAATGCACCGCATAACAGTTATGTGGTCGCATAGTCGACCGCATAATTGCTTCCAATTGGCCCAATTAAATGACTCACTCTACGGGCTGCAGAGCGATTCTGCGGTCGCATAATGGATTGCAAGAAATGCACTTTTCCGCCAAAAATGTTTCTTTACTTTCCGATGCATTGTTCAACCCAAAGAATCCGAGCCGCGGCGAGTTAATCATGCTTTGGGGTGAATCATACTATAAATTTTGCCTTTTAAAATTACGCGACATTCTTGCTTCATGTCTTACTTGATTTCAAGATCACTAAGAATATGGAATTAAATGTTAGACACCAAGATTTAGTTTATTATAACTTGATTAATATTTGACGGAAATTTTGAGAAACATTGATATGTCTAATTCGTTCAGCATTATGCTTAATCACTAATACATTGCTACAGCCGTTATTCTTGAGATATTAGATTCTATACTCATGTTGTAGATCATTCTTGAGATTTGTTGAAATACTTGAACTATAAGGTTCATGAGGGTTTATTGAACTATTGTTGGCTTGAAAGTTGTGATTGGGGTTCATTTGGAATATCCTTTTAACCACTCTCATTGACATTATTTATGCTTCCTACCTTGTTTGTCATTGATATACATATGCTTGGTGAGGACGAATGTAAAGCACGAAGGGTATTGCTGTGCCATTACATATATANCCTTACACTCTAAATGTTCCGGAATTCTTAGAAGCTTCAATCTATTTTAGAAATATAACAAATTGAACCAAAATTTGGAAGATGATTATGGTTCTAGCTCATTTGAGCATTTTATCAAACACTAGGTGTGCATTAAGGTTTCAAGGCCCTTTATATGGAGAATTCCATCATCCCACAACACAATATTTACCATGCCTAGTTCAGCAATCTTCCTACACCCCTTGATATCACATGCATGTAAATAAACAACCCTACTGCCCAGAAATTATCTTGCTAATTATGCAATTCTACACAAAATTCGAAAGAGAGGGTTAGGGTGTAGAATCTTACCTCTAGGATGAAGACCTAGTGAGTTTTCCCTTCTTAATCTTTCAAAACTTGGGCAAGAATTGAAGGAAAAATATTGGAGAACACCTTCTCACTCTAGGGCACCCTCTCTCACTCTAAATGTCAGATAATAGCTCAAACATGACCCAAAGAGTGTATTTAACGAAATAAGGTCAGGTTTTAAAAACCCAAAAATGGAGATCCGGAATAAGGTATGCGATCGCATAACCGATATGCGGACAACATAGTTGGTTACAAAATAGCCAAAAGAACTGTTTGTGTATGCGGTCACTATGCGGTCCGCATAACTGTTATGCGGTCGCATAATGCACCGCATAACAGTTATGTGGTCGCATAGTCGACCGCATA